>CAWUER010000274.1:0-101812 GCA_963921195.1 Pegoplata infirma
AATTTATTGGGATCGTATGCATTAACTCTTTCGTGTCCGAGTTTTTGTGGGCAGAGAGTTTTAATTTATTTTTTTTTTGTTGTAACAAAGACGTCCACAGAATGATAACACTGTAAGTATAATTTTAACTTTTATAATGTCGCACCAAAACGCCGAGCCACGTAAACTTAATTTTGGGTTATAAAATCCAGTGGTATTTTCCGTTTTGACAGATGAAGTCAAAATCAAAAGGTGTTTCGTTTGTAAGTAAAGCTATTTTCCAACGAAATTTTATTATATCGATCAAAATTACGATACAAATCCACAAATCTGGACGTGGGTCTTCAGAATTTTTTTATATTATGAATACAGATGCTACAGTGACTCGCAGCTTATTTCGTGTGTTAGATATCAGTTAGCAATCCATTTAAGACAAAGTTTCCAATAATACACCTAATTATTATCAAACGAGTATTTTTGTTAAAAGTGTTCTGTAGGTAATTTATCGAGCTTTAATAATGAATTAATGGCGTCCAGATTGAGTAAATATTAAACTTGCTACGAGGGTCGAAATGAAAATTGAAATTATTGAAAGACGTTTTTTAGAAAATTTCTTAAAAATACTTTTGGGTCTATTTTGCCCAAGCTCAAACATTAAAAATAAAAAAATAAAAATAGTAAAATAGTATATGGGGCATTCCATGCCAAATCACTCACTTTTAGACCCGACCCCTTTCGATTTATTTTATTTTTGGAAATGTTTTAGTATTTATTAAATGCAACTCGGAGACCAATTTTCAGCCTTTTATTTCAAGATGGTGTTGAGTAATCAATTTTTCAAAATGGCGATTTTCTCAAAAAAATTAAAAAATTGAAATTTTATTTAATTTTGACCACTAAAAAATATAGATATTTTAAAAAAAGTTGGACAACGTTTTGTTGGTATTTAAATGTAGTTTAAAGAAAAAAAATATGAAAAAATTATTCGAAGTAATTATCACTTTTTTTTTGACGTTTAAAAATTAAAATCGATTTTTTGAAAAAGTCCGAAACCTACGATTTTTTTGTAAAAAACTATAAAAATTCTACTCTTAATTACGCAACTTTTAAGCCATAATTCGAGATGTGATCACAATTCCTTCTATTTTTTTTTTAATTTTTAAAATTGCACCTTTAATTTTTTGGCTCTGATTTATTTTATATGGTGTTCCAAAAAAAAAATTGGTAGATATTGACCCTAACTTACCCTAGATATATTGATTTCGAGGTAAAAATACGTCTCACAATAATTTAGGACGATCGGACATGGGTAAGGCGTTTAGCATGGTCCTTGAAGTTTACAAAACGGATTACAAGGAAAAATATGATTTTTTTTCTGTTTTCGCAATTTTTTTGGTATTTTAAGTTAAGTTTTAATTCAAGTGATTACAGAATTATGATGTGGAGTAAAATGCCTTTCTAATAAGGTACTAAAAACTAAAATCGGTTGAAAATCAGCCAAGTTATTACAATCTAGCATCTAGCGTGTGTCATACCACTTGATTAAAGAATACGAGTCCCTTTTTTAAATTTATTGAAATTTTCTACTGTAATAACATTTTTTCATTATTGATGTTTTAGTGTAATATTTTTTTAATTTTTCCAAATTTTAAAACAAAAAAAAAATTTTTTTTTTTTAAATCGAGATTTCAAAAGGGTGTTGAAAATGCAGGCATTTTTAGCATTAATTTAAAACATGTTAGAAAAACACAATATGAAAAATACTTGTTATCTAAATACATTTGAACTTGAAGAATAAAAAAATGTTATTACAATAGAAAATTTCAATGAATTACAAAAATCGGATTGTATTGCTTAATCAAGTGGTCTGCCATACGTTAGATGCCTGGGGAAGTTGTAATAACTTGGCTGATTTTCAACCGATTTTAGTTTTTAGTACCTTATTAGAAAGGCATTTTACTCCACATCATAATTCTGTAATCACTTGAATTAAAACTTAACTTAAAATACCAAAAAAATTTCGAAAACAGAAAAAAAATCATATTTTTTCTTGTAATCCGTTTTTTTAAATTTCAAGGACCATGCAAAACGCCTTACCCATTTCCGATCGTCCTAAATTTTTGTAAGACGTATTTTTACCTCGAAATGAATATATCTAGGGTAAGTTAGGGTCAATATCTACCAATTTATTTTTTTTGGAACACCATATAAAATAAATCAGAGCCAAAAAATTAAAGGTGCAATTTTAAAAATTAAAAAAAAAAATAGAAAGAATTGTGATCACATCTCGAATTATGGCTTAAAAGTTGCGTAATTAAGAGTAGACTTTTTATAGTTTTTTACAAAAAAATCGAAGGTTTCGGACTTTTTCAAAAAATCGATTTTAATTTTTAAACGTCAAAAAAAAGTGATAATTACTTCGAATAATTTTTTCATATTTTTTTTCTAAAACTACATTTAAATACCAACAAAACGTTGTCCAACTTTTTTTAAAATATCTTTATTTTTTAGTGGTCAAAATTAATTAAAAATTTCAATTTTTAATTTTTTTGAGAAAATCGCCATTTTGAAAAATTGATTACTCAACACCATCTTGAAATAAAAGGCTCCGAGTTGCATTTAATAAATACTAAAACATATCCAAAAATAAAATAAATCGAAAGGGGTCGGGTCTAAAAGTAAGTGATTTGGCATGGAATGCCCCATATAGTCATTCATCAAATAATTTTTCAAATGACCCAAACAAAAATCAAAATTTTTAAAATGCAGTCGAAGAAATCCGAATTTTTTGATACCCAATTCTTTTGACCACCAATTTTTTGTAAACAAAGGAAATGTTCTTTTACTTTTATATCTCATTACTTTACACTCAGTTGTACTAAAATGTTTAAACAATTAAATCTTTTCTTTGTTTACAAAAAATTGGTGGTCAAAAGAATAGGAGGTCAAAAAATTCGGATTTATTCTACTGTGTTTTAAAAATTTTGGTTTATGTTTGGGTCAATGGAAAAATTATTTAATGAATTAATATTACCTATTGGACTATTTTTATGTTTGAGTATGGAAAAAATCGACCTAGAAATATTTTTAAGAAATTTTCTAAAAAAAGGTCTTTCAGTAATTTTAATTTCCATTTCGACCCTCGTAGCACATTTAATATTTAGACAATCAGAACATCATTAAGCTTTAATTAAAGCTTGATTAGTTACATACACAGGACTTTTCACAAAAATACTTATTTGATAATAATTAGATCTATTTTGGTTAACTTTGTCTTGAATGGATTGCTCACTAATAACTTTCAAACGAAATAAGCTGCGAGCTACTGTGCCATTTAGGCATTTCCATTTAAAATTTAACTAAATTCCAAAAACTCGCGATTTTATTTGCGATTTTTATTTTTTAAAAACCAGAAAAAAGTGTAAATATCGGATTTTTATAATCAAAATTCAAATTAAAAGCAAAATTCCTTTTCTTTAAACGTAAAATTTAAAAAAAAAAAATTGTTTCAATAAAAAATGCATTCTAAATGCAAATGCATTTTTTGATACATTTTCGTTCACTTTTACACCTTTCGAATTTTTTTTTGTTAACATTTTATTGTAGTACGACATTTTTAAAAACAAACTCAGTCATAATTTCAATGGGGCACAAAGGTCTTCTATTTTTAATATTTTTTTTTTTTAATTTTGAAAATTTTTTTTATATGAAAATAAAGAAAATATATTTTTTTTTTTGGTTTTTCAAAATTTTGCAATTAAGTTGTTTGGCAATGTATTTTTGAAGAACCATAACTCTTTAAAACAAATATTTTCGTTTAAAGTAGATGATTCTACCTTTCCGTTTCAATTTTGATTATACATAGAAATCTGATATTTACTTACAAGGGAAGTATCTCAACCCTTATGAACCGATTTGCCTGAAACTTAAAATATATATAAAAGGGACGATTTTAAGGTTGGGGGGTCTCGGCTTTTTGGCCATATCAGTGTTTCAAAATTTCGTTGTCCCCTTATGAATCAATGTGGACCTCTGGGAAAATTTCGATAACTTCCGAACTAACAGGAATATCCTCTAGAGTAAAAATACGTGTCGACTTAAATTTAATAAAGATCGTAGCTCTATGTCTTCATATAAATACCCCCCAAAGTTTACACATTTTCATGAAAAAAGTATTTAACGAAGCTAAACTTTTACGAGGTTATGCCACCGTTGGATAGGCATTAAAAAAACCATTCTTCTCATATGTAAACATCATAAAGTTTCTTAGAAAGAAATGGCTGAAAAATCCAAAAAACGATTTTTTCGCCATTTTTTTGCCCATGTTTTGAACCCCTAAAACCCCGATATGGCCGATAATCCGAGACACCCCAACCTTAGAATTGTCTCTTTTATGTATATTATATATATGTATATTTTACGTTTCATGCAAATCGGTTCATAAGGGTTGAGATACTTCCCTTGTTAGTTATGGCTCTTCAAAAGCACATTGAAAAACAATTTAAAAAACATTTAATTACAATATTTTGAAATTAAAAAAAATCTATGTATATGGGCAAGAATATTTTTCCTTTGCACCTCTTGATACCTGAGTTTAGCTGTCAATTATTTCTTTTGTCCACACATTTACATGAATCTGTGAATAAAGAAAGATCAATAATATAAAAAACTAGTCCCAATTTTTTTTTTTTTGGCCAAAAAATCTATTCTGAAAAATTTGTAGCCATTTAAAATCTAAAAATTGAGTAAAAACGGCTTGAAACTAACCAATGTTTTTTCATTCTTTTTTATTTTGCGTCCTTGGTTTTTTGTTTTAGATGTGAACCAGCATACGATAGACTGATTATACCTTAGAGATAAATCTGTCATCAATAGACCTGCCAGAATATGATTCAATCAAAAATATAGGGTCCAAAATTAAAACCAAATTTGAGCTTTTTTTTATAATTTTTGTGGTTGTTTGGCTATGGAATGTGTGCGCATTAGGATTATGACTTTTTGGATTTTTTTGCAAACATCAAAATTTACCTGCCCTAGCCAAAAATGCCATAACAAAATATTAAGAATTGCATTTTACTTTTTTGCTTCCGTCAAAAAAGTTCCCGCACCAAACGAGATGAAATTTGGTCGATATTTTCTAATTTTTATCTATTGTAATTTTAAATACATTTTCAGAATATTTGTTATAATATTGCTATGCTTTTGATAATATTGTTATTTTTTTGATTTTGTATCATACATATTCATAAAAATATATTCTTGCTTTGGAGATTCGGCATTTTCTCTAAATTTTTATACCCTCTAACCAGAGTATGGGGGTAAACTCACTTTGGCATTCCGTGTGTAACACATCGAAATATCGGTATAGGACCACATAACGCATATACATAAATAATAAGTTATCTATTCTCAAACATTCTACCGATTAATAATATACTAACATATGTACTTGTTGGTTAAGCTCATGTGAAATGTAAGAAAAAAAAAATGGGTTAAGTTAGTTTTTTTAATTTTTTAATACTTCTACTAAAATGACAGACGTAATTTTAGATTTAAATGAAAGGTATTTAAAATATCTATTAAACGGTGTCAACATCACGAACCTACGTTGCATATTTCTTAAGTTATTGAGCTTTGAAGTTGGAAAATTCAAAATTTTCACTTTTAAGGTCAAATTATTGACCTTTGACCTTATCATTTTTACCGCGAATATTTTTTTTTAGGAGGCTAGCAATATTTTGAAGTAATTTATCCACTTTTGTAAAAACAAGGCACCATAAAAAAAACAAAAAAAAAAAATATGTTTTATAACCTCATTTTAAGCATAAAATCGATTTGAGCGAGTTGATCCCGGCCCGCCAAAAATCTGAAAAAAATCTCAAAAATCTTTTAGGCCATAAGAATTCATATTCCGCTTCAAGAGTAGCAAAAATCAAAAAAAAGTTTTTGATGAAACGCCCTAATGTATATGTTTCCAATTAACCAAAAATTTTCTAAGTTTTTTAGGCAAAGTATAAGATACTTTTTAAAATGTTCCTAAACATTTCCTTTTTAGGGTTATGTATATCAGCTATCTGGTTCGAAGCGTACCCAAAATTTTTTTTTTGTTTTTGAAAATTACATGTTTGGTGAATGTATCGTTGACCTGTGGTGTATCTCAACAAAAACCAAAAAACACCAGGATTTTATATCTTTTTGTGCAATTAGATCTAATTAGATCCACCAATATAAGGCCATGTCTGGTCAAAACTCGGATGAAATCAAATCATATTTTATACAAGTTGATCTTTTTTAATGCATAAACATTAGACCACCCAAATTTGCAAAAGTATATTTTTGTTCGCTCCACCGGCAGTTTCTGATAGATTGACCATAAAAAATAATATCTGTGTAAGAACTGGATCTCTCGGTTGCATACAGGCCAGTCGATTTGAACTTTTGACACCAAAAGTGACCTAAAAGAACTACAAAGCTTCTAAGAGCCATAACTCTTAAAATATGCGCTTTTCCAAAAAATACTATATAAGTTTTATTTTGCAGAATAAGAAAGCAAACATTTCCTTCATACAAATTTTTAGCCTAAGTCTAAGACATCGTGGTGTTTTTGGCGGTTAAACTAAAAATTTATGTGAAGACTTCATTTAAAACGACCCTCGTTAAAATTTGGACGGAGACTCAAATAGTCGGTATCCATTATTTTGTAGAGTAAGATATGTAGTTTTCATAAACCAATTACATTTTGAATTTATATGGGTAATTTCATTACAGAAGAGCCCAAAGCTGACTTTGAAGTTTCGATTATCCAAATGCTGTGCACAAATTTGTAAAATTACTTTATTTTAAACGACCCTCGTTAAAATTTTAATGGATTACAATCGGTTTCCATGGTTTTGAAGAGTTAAAAATGCAGATTTCAAACAAGTGTTGAAAAGTACAGGCATTTTTAGCATTAATTGAAAACATGTTAGCAAAATACTATATGAAAAATACTTGGCACATCGGCGTATACAGAGGGGGGGCCCAACAACAATAACAATTTTTTTTTATATGTATTGGAAATCATAAATCTCACGAAAAAAACAACAATTTTTTTTGTTGTTGTTGGGCCCTGAAAAAACAGTCCTGCATACGCCGTTGACTTGGCACCTTATTACATTTGAACTTGAAGAATAAAAAAATGTTATTACAGTAGAAAATGCCAATGAATTTCATGATTCGGATTGTATTCAAGTGATCTGCCACACGTTAGATGCCTGGGAAAGTTTTAATAACTTGGCTGATTTTCAACCGATTTTAGTTTTTAGTACCTTATTAGAGAATTCAAATTTAACTTAAAATACAAAAAATGAGAAAACAGAAAAAATCATATTTTTCCTTGTAATCCGTTTTTTAAAATTCAAGGCCGATGCGGGACGCCTTACCCATGTCCAATATACCTAAATTTTTATGAGACATATTTTTACCAACAAATGAATGTATCTAGGGTAAGCTATGGTTAATGTCTTCCAATTTAATTATTTTGGAGCACCATATAAAATAAGTATACTAGAGTCTAAAAAAAAACAGCAATTTTCAAAATTTGAAAAAAATAGAACTAATTGTGCTCACATCTCGAATTATGGATTAAAAATTGTGTAATTTAGAGTAGAATTTTTAGACTTTTTAAAAACAAAATCGAAGGTTTCGGACTTTTTCAAAAATTCGATTTTAATTTTATACGTTAAAAAATAAGTGATAATTAATTCGAATAATTTTTAAATATTTTTTTTCTAAAACTACATTTAAATACCAACAAAACGTCGTCCAACTTATTGTAAGATATCTATATTTTTTACTGGTTAATGGAAAATTTAATTTTTTTATTTTTTTTTGAAAAAAAAACGCCATTTTAAAAAATTGATTACTCAACACCAACTTGGTATAAAAGTCTGAAAATTTGAGTGAAAGTTGCATTTAATACGTACTAAAATATATCCAAAAAAAAATGGAAACCGATTGTATCCACTAAAATTTTAATGGGGGTCGTTTAAAATAAAGTAATTTTACAAATTTGTATACAGCATTTGAAAAATCTGAACTTCAAAGTCAGCTTTGGCCTCTTCTGTAATGAAATTACCCATATAAATTCCAAATGTAATTGGTTTATGAAAACTACATATATTACTCTACAAAATAATGGATACCGACTATTTGAGTCTGCGTCCTAATTTTAACGAGGGTCGTTTTATATGCAGTCTTCACATAAATTTTTATTTTAACCGCCAAAAACACCACGATGTCTTAGACTTAGGCTAAAAATTTGTATGAAGGAAATGTTTGCTTTCTTATTCTGCAAAATAAAACTTATATAGTATTTTTTGGAAAAGCGCATATTTTAAGAGTTATGGCTCTTAGAAGCTTTGTAGTTCTTTTAGGTCACTTTTGGTGTCAAAAGTTCAAATCGACTGGCCTGTATGCAACCGAGAGATCCAGTTCTTACACAGATATTATTTTTTATGGCCAATCTATCAGAAACTGCCGGTGGAGCGAACAAAAAAATACTTTTGCAAATCCCATACATTTTTTGGGTGGTCTAATAAACATCCACCATTATTCGGATCAAATTGCGTATTAATATATATTGTGTCATATATCATTATATGTTGCATCATATAAAAATTTTTACTCGGGAATTTTTACTCGGGTATATATTTTTCTGTGTATCTCGCCAAATAATAAACATAGGACATACATTTTGGACTATATTTATAGCTCTAAGTATGGTCTATAATTTTTTACCAAATTTTTTAAAATCGATTAAAAGCTAGATTTTTAAGAATTTTTTTTAAATCGTCCAACTTAAAACCGCCATAACTTTAGCGCGCATTGATTTAAGTGAGTTACTATAACAGATTTCGTATGTTTAAGTATCAGCTTATAGTCGTACAAAACGCAATAAAAAAAAAAATGTCAAATAGTAACAAAAAAATATTTTTGCCCATATTTTTCACTTTTGTAAGGAAACAAAACTAGCAAAATTATAAAAAAAAAAACTAAATATAGAAGACCTTTGTGTCACACGAAAATGATGGCTGAATTTGTTTGTAAAAATGTCGTACTATAATAAAAATCTTTACTTAAAAAAAATCAAAGGGGGTAAAAGTTGACGAAAATGCACCCAAAAAATGGATTTCCATTTAGAATGCATTTTTTATGGACACAATTTTTTTTGAACTTGAATGTTTAAAGTAGAGGACATTAGAATTTAATTTGCTTAAGAAGTTATAGCTTTTCAAACTACACCACTTTTTAAATTGTTTGTGATTTTTAAAAAATGAAAATCGGAAATAAAATCGCGAGTTTTTGAAATTTAATTAAACTGTATATGGGAATGTCTAAATGGCTCCATAGAGCATCTGTGTTAATAATATAAAAAAAAATCTGAAGACCCATGTCCAGATTTGTGGTTTTGTATCTTAATTTTGACCGATATATATATTTTTTTTATTCGCCTTATATGTAGGCGTGTGATTAATATTAATTTCATATTAATATATTAATCATACGCCTACATAGTATTTATTTGTAATTACCAAGGAGAGGACTTTCATGCAAATGCATGTTTTTCCCCTTTGGTCATAGAACAGCATAAACAAGATATCTTTGCGAATCAAAGAATTTGCTTTAAAATGGCATCGATTCGTTAGTGCATATTTTTGCATATTTTGCTTAAAATGCATATTTTGCTATAATTTCGTTATAAATGCATATTTTTAGGTCATATTTTGTATAAATTTAAGGTTTTAAGCTATTTTTTAGAATTTTTAGCTATTTTTAAGATTTTTTTTTGATAATTTTTTTTTTTTTCATGAAAGCAATTATTAAATTTTTTTAGATAATTTTTATTTTTTTAATAACATTTTATACACACTGTATATATGCATATCTAAGCTTAAAATGACAGACTGAATTCAAATTTTATGTTTTTTTTTAATAAAAGTAAAAAAACAAGTGGATATTTATGATTTTTAGTGCATATTTTAAGATTTTTAGTGCATATTTTAACACTTTTTAGTGCATATTTTAGGCGCCTAAAACATAGTTTTTTAGTGCATGAAGGTCCTGTCCCTGGTAATAAAAATTTAAAAATAAATAATTACTCATACGCTTTTTTCCTTAATGGGAATTATTTAAAATTCTTTATTAGATCAAATTTAAACTAAATTGTATTTGGGGCATTCCATGCCAAATCACTCACTTTTAGGCCCGACCCCCTTCGATTAATTTTATTTTTGGATATTTAGTACGTATTAAATGCAACTTGCAGCCAAATTTTCAGCCTTTTATACCAAGGTGGTGTTGAGTAATCAAAAAAAGACTTTTTCAAAAAGTCGATTTTAATTTTTAAACGTCAAAAAATAAGTGATAATTACTTCGAATAATTTTTTCACATTTTTTTTCTAAAACTACATTTAAATACCAACAAAACGTTGTCCAACTTTTTTTAAAATATCTATATTTTTTACTGGTCAAAATTGATTGAAAATTTAAATTTTTTCATTTTTTGGAAAAAATCGCCATTTTGAAAAATTGATTACTCAACACCACCTTTGTATAAAAGGCTGAAAATTTGGCTGCAAGTTGCATTTAATACGTACTAAAACATATCCAAAAATAAAATTAATCGAAGGGGGTCGGGCCTAAAAGTGAGTGATTTGGCATGGAATGCCCCATTTACAAACAAGATTTGTAGTTTAAAGTTTATTGATGTTTATTGCTAGTTGTAGCGGCCACATATTTGTATTTTTGAAGTATTATAATTATTTTTATGTTTATATTATTTTGTGATATTATTTTTATATTAATATTTTTACATGCATTTATTTAAATTTTATTGACTGTTTCTTTTTATATTAAACAACTCATTTACTTTTTCATAAATATCCCATTAGCTAAATGCACTCATTTCAATAATGCTCTTTTTTCTAATAATGCATTGTATTTGCATATTTTGTTTTAATTATGTTAGCTCAAACCAGTCTAGCTTGAGTTTATTTAATTCTCACTTTTAACCACTACTTAAGTGTGTGTGTGCATATAACTAATGTGGTACTAGCTTACCATTAATTGTCACTCAAACTCTCATTAAATATTTTGTTTATTCTCAATTTATATTCTCGTGATCAATTTATTTTGTTTGTCAATTTTTCCTTTTAAGTTAGAGTTCAAATCAATATTTTGTCATTCCTTATGCAAACGCCAACTAATAAAGTTGATTAAAATTTAACTACGGTGTTTTTATTTATTTGGAATCCCCTGATAATTTTTTTATATAAATAAATAAGAATTGTGATTAGAATTGGACGCTTGCCGTCTGTTCCGATCCTTTCTAAATTAACTTAAAATAAGAGACATTGACCGTCTTGGACGTATGTCTGGACCAGGTTGTGGCTCCCATAAAATATAAAATTATTATTCGTCGTCTTTGGTCAATCCCTATCTCTACAAGTGGCGCCCAACGAAAAATTTTACTAAATTTAAACAAAAGAAGATTTGTTTGCAAAATCAACATCGCTGATTCGTCCAATATCCCAAAAAAATAATCTTTCGAGGATTTTGGAATATTAAAAGTGTTGTTGTTGTTGCTATCATCAAAAAAAAAAAAAAAAAATTATTTAATCAACCGTTGTTTGCATTAATCCAGCATTGTTGTCATTGTCATTGTGCTCCAGCATTGTTGTTGTTGTCGTCAAATTACATCGTTTTTATTGTTGTTGTGTCGACGGTACGTGTTGTTGTAATTTTTTTTGAATATTTTATGCGTTTTGCTTTGTGGTTAATAAGATAAAAAAATATACAGTGTTTTGGAGAGGATATTTTTTTTACACTTTTGGTAGAGTTGCCCACTATTATTTTGTTTTCTGTTTCTGGGGAAAATAATATAAAATGCGTAGAAGCCCTCGAAACACAGATAGCCCTAGTGGCTCTTCTGGAAGTACATGTCCTCCAAACCAAAGCCATGTACAGAATACTCCTTCCAATTTACAGAGCACTGCGTCAAATGCTTCTTCTGTTTCACAAATACTCAATCCTATAGTACCTGCAGCTTCCCAGCCTAAGGTACCCGTTAATATCAGTCTCACTGAGACTCAGTTTAGAGAACTGCTAGGCGGACTGACCATTGCCCAAAATACAAAACCGACCTTTAGTACATGCACAACTCGCTTTAACGGAGGTCGTAATTCTACAAATGTTGAAGATTTTCTTGCAACAATATTAGTCTATAAAGATGCGGAAAATACTGCTTCTCGAAGGCTACGCTTCAACCTGGTGGCAGGGGGTGAAAGATGAAGCCAAAACGTTCAAAGATGCTGTTGAGTTACTGAGAAAAGCTTTTGCTCCTCCCAAGCCTGATTGGCGAATTTTTAGTGAAATATCGCAAGAAAGGCAAAAATTTTCCGAATCTACAGATGTATTTCTTTGCAGAAAACGACGACTTTTTTCACAATTATCCGAAAAACTATCTGAGAAAATAATGATAGATATGATTTTTCATCAGTTAAATATGCAGATTCGTGAGAAAGTTTCACGCGGTAGTTTTACCACTTTCCAAGAACTTTTAACAAAAGCTCGTGAACAAGAAATGGTTATGAAGGATAAACAGGAAAAACTAGAATCTTTTAAAAAATCTGAAAATCCTGAAAAAGCCTCATTAAAATGTTCACACTGTAGAAAACGAAATCATACCGTAGAAAATTGCTTTAAAAAACTCGAAGCTGACAAGCATGCTAAAGTAAAAGAGCCAGAATCAAAACTGAGCTGTTATGGATGTGGTGCTTCCGGCTATTACAGGTCCAATTGCCCATCTTGCAATAAGGATAAGCCCAGTACATCCACAAAAACACTCGATTTCAACTCTATACAAACTAATCTTGTAGGCCGAAATGTTCCCGTTGCCGAAATAAATGTAAATGGCCTAAATGGAGAAGCGTATTTCGATACGGCAGCTAGAACCAGCGTTGCCGGATTTTTATTATATCAAAAACTAAAACAAAAAGGTCTCAAATTCGATAAAGTCTGCGCGGAAATTATACTGGCAGACGGAAAAGCCCGTAATGAAGTCGTTTACTCTACTGTGGCAGATATTATAATCGGAAAAAGATTTAAAAAAATAAAGTTTATTTGTCTTCCTAATGCTGAAGGTAATAGAACGTTGTTGGGGATAGATTTTCTAGAAGAGTGTGGCATAGTCCTAGATTTAGCCCAAAGGATATGGTGTTTTAAGGACGAACCTAATAAACATTTTGAATTCAAGCTCCAGGAAGCATGTGTAATCAACAGTGTTTCAGTAAATGACAAAAGCAAATCTTACACAAATGATGTTAAACAATTTTTTAGCTGGTTCGAACACACTAACGTACAAAATAATGACTATTCCCCTGGTTTCGTAAATAAAGTCTTTCAGGATTCTGTACCCAATGAGTTAGAAATTCCCAAAACATCAGATCTTTTTCCGCCATTAAAGAAATCAAAGTATGATGAATACTGTAATGACGTCTTTCAAACCATTGACTTAAATTCTTTTGATATAAAATTAAGACCAAACGAAGGTTGCAATTTGAATGAAGATGAACGTAATACGGTGAAAAAACTACTATTGGAAGAAAAGGACATTTTTGAAGATATTCTAGTACCGGTTCCCCATGTTGAACACTATATAAATACTGGTTCCCATGATCCGATTTCTAATGCTCCATATAGAATATCTCCGAAAATGAAATCTATGTTGAAAAACGAGCTTGATGATATGCTAAAGAAAGGTGTTATTGAAGAAATGGAATCGCCTTGGGCATTTCCGGTCGTATTAATTCCGAAAAAGGACAAAAGAATAAGGTTGTGCGTTGATTATAGGCGTTTAAATGCAATAACCACAACAGATACGTATCCTCTTCCAAGGATTGATGATTTACTTCATTCTGCTAAAACAAAACCATATATGACAACTTTAGATCTTCGTTCAGGCTACTGGCAAATTAAAATTTCAGAAAAAGACAAATTAAAAACAGCTTTTACAACTCCTTTTGGGATTTATGTTTTCAATAGGATGCCATTTGGTTTAAAAAACGCTCCTGCAACGTTTCAGCGTTTAATTGATAAATTTCGAACAGGGCTACCAAATATTACAATCCTAGCTTATCTGGATGACATTATTATATGTTCAAGCGACTTAAATAGTCATATATCAGATCTTAAACAAACCTTTAAAAGGCTACGAAATTTTGGATTTCATCTTAATAGAGAAAAATGTTTTTTCGTAAAATCAAAAGTCAATTATCTTGGTCATATTTTGACAGAAAAGGGTCTCGAAGTTGATCCTGAAAAAACTAAAGCTATTAGCGAACGTACAAATCCAAAGAATCCTAAACAAGTTTTATCTTTTCTACAAACATGCTCATGGTATAGACGATTTGTTCCGTCTTTTGCTGACGTATCTAAGCCATTGTCGGATTTGACTAAAAAGAACGCAACGTGGACTTGGTCACAAAAACAACAAGAAGCTTTCGATAAACTTAAAATGCTATTAGTTTCTCCGCCGATTTTACAACAAGTAAATGAGTCATTGCCTTTTATTTTAAAAACCGATGCTAGTAATTACGCGCTCGGGGCTGTATTAATCCAGGGGGAGAAAGAAGAAGAACACCCAATCGAGTACGCTAGCAGGCTTTTACTCCCAGCTGAACGAAATTATTCAACAACCGAAAGAGAGGCTTGGCAGTAGTTTGGGCAGTGCAAAAATTTCGAGGATACATTGAGGGATCAGAAGTGTTGGTTCTTACCCATCATCAACCACTTAAATGGCTATTTAGTTTAAAAAGTCCTACAGGTCGACTCGCGAGATGGGCCCTACAGCTCCAAATGTATAATATCCAATTTGGTTATACACCCGGTCGTCAAAACATGGTAGCTGATACATTATCCAGACCTCCTTGTTTACTTGAAACTCACAGTGATATTCGTTGTGAATGTTTTTCAATACATATTGATTTTCCAAGAAAAGGTGCTGAAGAATTTAGAAAAGCTCAGATAGAAGACCCTGATATTAAAATTATAATTGATTCGTTTGAAAATAACGACGAAAATGTTTTTCGTTACACCAATAGAGGTTATTTAATGCTCGATGGAGTTTTGTATAGATTTTGCTCTGAAGAAGACACTGAAAATGGTCAATTGGTTGTTCCAAAATCTATGCGAAGTTTAATCCTCTTCAAATATCATGACGAACCGACAGCAGGTCATTATGGTATCGATCGTACTATTAATCGAATAACACCAAATTATTACTGGCCACGAATGAGAGCTGAAATTACTGATTACGTAAAATCTTGCATCGAATGTAAAAGATACAAACCTTCGAATATGAAACCATCTGGTCTACTTCAAACCGTCTCCAGTAATCGCAGATTCGAAATAATTGCAATAGATTTATTTGGTCCTTTACCAAAAACACCTCAAGGCAATCAATGGATTCTGATCGTTGAAGATTTGTGTACCCGGTGGACTGAATTATTCGCTTTATCTGAAGCCTCGGCCGAAAATTGTGCTGTTATATTATTAAATGAAGTGTTTTTGAGATATGGAATTCCAAGACGTGTCCATTCTGATAATGGAACTCAGTTCATATCTGCTGTTATGCAAAAGCTGACATATTGTTTAAAAATTGAACAAACGTTTACCCCTGTTTACCACCCCGAAGCAAACCCGGTTGAGAGGAAAAACAGAGATTTAAAAGTTCAACTTTCCATATGTGTTGGTCAAGATCATACCTCATGGGATAAGAAAATACCCTCCATTCGTTTCGCAATGAATACTGCTAAGTGTGCATCAACAAATTACACAGCTGCTTATTTGACTTTTGGGAGAGAATTGAGAACTCCAACAGAAGTACAACATGATCTCAGAACTATTGTCACTGCAGAAAATTTTATACCCCAGATTACACCACACCTATTGCGTCTTGCAGATACGTTAAAGCTTGTTAAAGAGTCAGAAGAGAAAATGCAAGATAAAAATAAATTGTACGCTGATTTGAAAAGAAAACCACAACAGAAAATCGAAGTGGGTGATCGTGTTTTAATATCAACCCACATTTTAAGCAAAAAGGATAAAGGCGTTACGTCAAAGTTTGTGCCTCGTCGTGATGGTCCATACATAGTATTATCAAAGAAGGGCTCTGCATGTTATACGATTGCGTCTCAAGAAAATCCACAAGTACCATTGGCAACTTATCACGCATCTGATCTTTCCTTGTATGAAGGTCGTCCGGAAAATCCTGTGAACGCATTACGACAACGAGGAAGACCAAAACGTAATAACAACATAAACGCAACAACATCAACAAATACAACAACTGACGTACATACAACAAATTTACAACGTTCATCAAATGATGCCTTATCACGTAATAAAGTAACAACACCTAATTTAGCTGCAACATCAAATGCAACAACAAAACCTCCAAATAACAATGCAACATCAAGAGCAACAACAACCTCATCATCTACAAAGGCGTCTCCAGCAGTAGCAACAACAACACATTCTACAGATTCTAATACAACTCAACATAATCAACAACCTGTAAGAAGATCCCTAAGAAACCAAAATTTGCTAAAGAAGACATAATTGTGCTGCATCATCATCGGGACGATTTCTGAAGCAGAGGGGGAGTGTGTAGCGGCCACATATTTGTATTTTTGAAGTATTATAATTATTTTTATGTTTATATTATTTTGTGATATTATTTTTATATTAATATTTTTACATGCATTTATTTAAATTTTATTGACTGTTTCTTTTTATATTAAACAACTCATTTACTTTTTCATAAATATCCCATTAGCTAAATGCACTCATTTCAATAATGCTCTTTTTTCTAATAATGCATTGTATTTGCATATTTTGTTTTAATTATGTTAGCTCAAACCAGTCTAGCTTGAGTTTATTTAATTCTCACTTTTAACCACTACTTAAGTGTGTGTGTGCATATAACTAATGTGGTACTAGCTTACCATTAATTGTCACTCAAACTCTCATTAAATATTTTGTTTATTCTCAATTTATATTCTCGTGATCAATTTATTTTGTTTGTCAATTTTTCCTTTTAAGTTAGAGTTCAAATCAATATTTTGTCATTCCTTATGCAAACGCCAACTAATAAAGTTGATTAAAATTTAACTACGGTGTTTTTATTTATTTGGAATCCCCTGATAATTTTTTTATATAAATAAATAAGAATTGTGATTAGAATTGGACGCTTGCCGTCTGTTCCGATCCTTTCTAAATTAACTTAAAATAAGAGACATTGACCGTCTTGGACGTATGTCTGGACAAGGTTGTGGCTCCCATAAAATATAAAATTATTATTCGTCGTCTTTGGTCAATCCCTATCTCTACATAGTTAAATTAAAAAAAAAATAGATTTAAAAACAAAACTCAAAATAAATATAAAAATTGTGTCAATGTGTTAATGAATGCATATACCATGTGTACAATATTATGATTTTATAAAGTTTTTCATAACTAACAAGGAACGTATCCTAATCGAATGCTGTAGATTTATTAGAAACTTTAACATATTGTAGCACGAAAAAAAAAAAATATATTTTGTCACAAGTTAATACAATGGTTCCCAACGTTTGATTCTCGCCCCACTGGGGGCAATTTGAAGGTTTCAGGGAGCAACGAGCAAATTTTAAAGATTTTTTTAGTCAAATTCACCACAAAAACTATTTTTTTTTAGCAAAATTAACTACAAAACTTTTTTTAATTGTTAAAAATTTTTACTAAAAACTTAGTTTAAATGCTTATTTTACAAAAAACTTTGCTAAACCAGTAGTAATTTTTCATTAGAAACAAAAAATATAAAAGTTATTAAGTTTTTCTTATGTGTAGGGGGGACAAGGCAATTTTTTTAAGTTAAAAGTGGGGCGTGAAGTGAAAAAGGTTGGAAACCATTGAGTTAAGAGGTTTGGTGTGTATAATAATTTTTTTTTGTAAAATCTGGAAGACGGTTAAATGTTTTGGCGTTCTTAATTTATTGAATAATGAACAAGTAAAATTGTTAAATTGGTTGAATCCAGGAATACCGCCTACAATGCCCAAAACAATTTTGTAACAAATAAATTTGAGTAGAAGAACCCCTTTTATTTTGATTGTAGTTTTTTTATATCAAAAATTTTGTTTAGACGGATTCTATTTAAAGTAAAATTTTATTAGCATTTTTTGTTAAAAAACAAAAAAATAGGTCTTGATTTTTTTAAGTGAATTTTTTTTGTTTTAACTAATATTTTATCTTTGTAAAATATTTTTATGTCTTACCAATGTCATTCTAAACATTTTCAACACATGTAATCCAGAAAAAATCTTACGGTTTTACTCATGACTTCTAAACTCACTCATTTCAATACAAAACCCGATAATTTACACACAGACGTGCCAAGTCCCAGTAGAGTCGAATAAATTTTGCCATCTCGTTTGTACAAAAAACTTGTGACAATATTTTATAAAAAATTATGATAATTAAAAAAAAAAAAATTATTAAGTAAAAATTTCATCAACAAAAACATAGTATGCTAACCGATATATACCAACTACCTCTCTAAATTTCTAACACTGTTGAGAGGACAATCCAAGCTTCAATAAAAAATTAAGTTATAGAAAATCAATGATGATGATTATTTGTTGAACTTTTTTTTCAGGAAGTTTTTTTTGCTTAATCTTCACAATTTTATCATAGTAATTGTTTTTCGTACAGCTACTGTTTTTCAAAAAAAAAAAACATGAAAAAGATCTAGAGCCAAATATTTTGTTTTTCAAAAGTTTTGAAAAAAATAAAATATGTGAAAAGATTTTGCTATAAAATACGAAAAAAACACCTTTCCGAGAACAAGGTCCTACAGACAATATTAAAAATGAACAGGATGATATACGTTTTTATACTATATACAGTAAAGTGTCCCTTATTTTGGAAATGTTGAGACGGTACCCGCTAATTTTTTTCAATTTGACTTAAAAATAACTCAGGAAAAATTTTACGCCCCTACGACCACGCCTTCCCTAAGCGACGGGGCCTTCAAGAGCGGGGCCTTAAACATCATTTTTCCATGCAAACCAAATTTTTTTTTTTTTATTTTAATTTTTTTTGTTATTAATTATTATATCACTTGGTTAGCTTATTAACGACAAAAAATTTTGGTGGGATTGGGCTTTCAGCTCTAAAAAATTTTTCGAAAAAATATTTAAAAAATATTTTTTTTAGTTCTGACAAGCAGCGGTTTTAGTTGTTATGTTGCTTTTAATGATATATATTCAAAATAAAATATTATTCATATCTGTGACATCTTTATCTTTTTCGAAAAAAAAAAATTTAAAGCCGTTGGGGTCCAACGGTAAAATAATTTTTAAAAATATTTATTTTTTGTTTTAACAAGCAACGGTTTTAGTTGTTATATTGTTTTTAATTTTATATATTCATACAAAATATTATTCATATCTGTGACATCTTTATAGTGTATCGAATTACATCAACAATGCATTTTTTACCCTTTCTTTAGAACACGAATATTAGGGCGTTTCATCAAAAACTTTTTTTTATTTTTGCTACTCTTGAAGCGGAATATGAATTCTTATGGCCTAAAAGATTTTTGAGTTTTTTTTCAGATTTTTGGAGGGCCGGGATCAACTCGCTCAAATCGATTTTATGCTAAAAAAATTAAAAAAACTAACTTAACCCATTTTTGCTACTCTTGAAGCGGAATATGAGTTCCTATGGCCTAAAAGATTTTTGAGATTTTTTTCAGATTTTTGGCGGGCCGGGATCAACTCGCTCAAATCGATTTTATGCTAAAAAAATTAAAAAAACTAACTTAACCCATTTTTTTTTCTTACATTTCACATGAGCTTAACCAACAAGTATATATGTAAGTTTCTTAATAATCCAAGTTTGCTCTCCTTTGTAAGTAAATACAATTATTTACATTTTTTTATTATTAAAATATGCTTAAAATAAGATTATTCATTAAATAAGTAAGTAAAAAAAAAATTTAAACCCATTTTCTAAGTTTTTATATAAATTTCATATTCATAATTATAATTCATAAATGATATTTTTAGATATGTAAAAATGTTGTTGAAAAAGCGTTAGTGAAAGCTGTTTGAATATGCTACTACTTTGGCACAAAATTACTTAAGAATTGTTTGGCTTTATATGTTTTGTGTGAAAACAAATTGTGTTTTAGATTTAGTTTTTATGTATTGTAATTTTAAATACATTTTCAGAATATTTATTATAATATTTTTATGCTTTTGATAATATTGTTATTCTTTTGATTTTGTATGATACATATTCATAAAAATATATTCTTGCTTTGGAGATTCGGCATTTTCTCTAAATTTGTATACCCTTTAACCAGAGTATGGGGGTAAACTCACTTTGGCATTCCGTGTGTAACACATTGAAATATCGGTATAGGACCACATGACGCATATACATAAATGATAAGTTATCTATTCTCAGACATTCTACCGATTAATAAGATACTACTTAACATATGTACTTGTTGGTTAAGCTCATGTGAAATGTAAGAAAAAAAATGGGTTAAGTTAGTTTTTTTAATTTTTTTAATACTTCTACTAAAATGACAGACGTCATTTTGAATTTTAATGAAAGGTATTTAAAATATCAATTAAACGCTGTCAACATCACGAACCTACGTTGCATATTTCTTAAGTTATTGAGCTTTGAAGTTGGAAAATTCAAAATTTTTACTTTTAAGGTCAAATTATTGACCTTTGACCTTATCATTTTTACCGCAAATATTTTTTTTAGGAGGTTAGCAATATTTTGAAGTAATTTATCCACTTTTGTAAAAACAAGGCACCATAAAAAAAAAAAATTATGTTTTATAACCTCATTTTTAGCATAAAATCGATTTGAGCGAGTTGATCCCGGCCCGCCAAAAATCTGAAAAAAATCTCAAAAATCTTTTAGGCCATAAGAATTCATATTCCGCTTCAAGAATAGCAAAAATCAAAAAAAAAGTTTTTGATGAAACGCCCTAACGAATATATATCATTTAAAGCGACATAGCAACTAAGACCGTTGCTTGTCAAAACAAAAAAAAAAAATATTTTTAAAAAAATTTTTGCGGCTCTAAATTTTTTTTTTCCAAAAATTTTTTAGAGCTGAAAGCCTTAACCCACCAAAATCAAATTTTTTCGTGCATAAGCTAACCAAGTAATATAATAATTAATAACAAAAAAATTAAAAATCCAAAAAAAAAATTTTGGGTTGTATGGAGAAATGATTTTTTAGGCCCCGCTTTTTAAGGCCCCGTCGCGTGTACTAGGCGTGGTCGTAAAAGTTTTTTTTAATTTTTTGAAGAAATTTTTATGACAAAAATAGTTTTGTATCCCAAAAAATTTAAAATTTTATTTAATTTTTCGTTCGTTTGGTCAGGTAGGAAATTATCAGGGTTGGCAACCGATACCCACCTAGAATAACGGTATTTGGCTATTGTACCGCAACCAATAAATTTATGGACATTTTCAAAAGCGATTATGAAAGTTGATGAAATTTCAAGTATTTTAAATGTGTCACTTCGTGTTTCTACCGGGTTGTTTTCGAAATATAGGTCAATACCTTTATAATACCGTTTGAAACGGTATTATAACGGTATTGGCCTACATAACTAAAACGAACCGGTAGAAACACGAAGTGACACATTTTAAATTCTAGAAATTTCACTAGCTTTCATAATCGCTTTTGAAAATGTCCATATCTTTATTGGTTGCGGTACAATAGCCAAATACCGTTATTCTAGGTGGGTATCGGTTGCCAACCCTGGAAATTATTGTTTTTAAACGAAATCGCTTTAAAGGTTTTTTGAAAAATACGAATGCCAAGAAAATTTTAAACTTAAAAAAAATGTGATTAATTTTTATGAAACAATAAAAATTAACTATTAACTATTAACTAAATAAATTTGACATTAAAAGTTTTTCTGAAGATTATTATAACTGGATAATATGAAACTAGTAAGAAACAAACCAGGATGTCTTAAATTTGTAGAAAAATTAAAATTTTTCTTTCACACTTTTCTCAATTCAAAACCATATATAACAAATCAAAAAATTATAATACATAATTATAATTAGAGCCTGAGCTCGACTGTCTTTACAGAAACAATAATTTAAAAAAAATTGTTTTATTTGAACTTTAAAGTATTATACTTTGAGGTTGTTTATGCTGGCTGGAGGTCATTATTTTTTTTACTAATTAAAACCATGATATTCTCATAGCATGATTTTCAAGAAATTTTTTTTTTTTTTTTTTTAATTTATTTATGTTCGTCATTTTTGCAAGACTTAATCGACACGTGTTTCGGAATTTGTCAGATTCCATTGTCAAGATTATTTAGCAAAAATAGAAAAGATTGACTACAAAGTAGCAAACGAGTCTAATGAAAAATCGTTTGTGCAGAAACTAAAGTATTAATACATATTCGAATCTATCCACAATGTGAATTAGAAAGACGAAGAAATTGTACTATACTAGTAAGGCAATTTCTTCGTCTTTCTAATTCAAATTGTGGATAGCGTCGAATATCTTTTAATACTTTAGTTTGTGCACAAACCATTTGTAATTAGACGCGTTTGCTACTTTGTAGTAAACCGTTTTTTTTTTAGCTAAATAATCTTGACAATGGAATCTGACAAATTCCGAAATACGTGTCGATTAAGTCTTGCAAAAATGACCAACATAAATAAATTTAAAACAAAAAAATAATTTTCTTGAAAAGTATGCTATGAGAATATCATGGTTTTAATAATTAAAGAAAATAATGACCTCGAGCAAGAATAAACATCCTTAAAATATTAAAAAAAATGTAAGCTCAAAAAAGTTTCCACTCAAAAAAAAAAAAAAAATCCACTGAAAAAAAAAAATCCACTCAATTAAAAAAAAAAAATTAATTAAAAAAAAACAAATATTTTTAGTATTGTCGAGTGATTACTGATTAACTTTTTACTTTTTTATATTTAATATTTAAAAGTTTAATATTTATAATTTTTTGTAACAATGTAAACAATTACTAAATTGTAAGTCACGGCATTTTTGACTTTAATTTTTTTCCCCTTTTTTTGATTTAAGGCTTTTTCTTTATTGGTTTCAGTTTAAGTTAAATCTAGAGAAACTGGTTGGGATATCTTCCTAGTAATCCTGGCTTTACGAGGTTATTACTTGAAATCAGGCTTCGTATTTGCTCACTCTTTTTCTTTCAGTTTCATGAAACTCTAAAATGAAAATAAAAATTGTATATCTCACTCATGCACTATGAAATAATATGATCCCAACAAACATAAATTCCAGCCTTAAAGAAAAATTGAGAATCACCTTGGATATCAAGTGTGGTTATCAAGTTAGTTTAAAAGTAAAAAATGTAGCCTCTTGATAGAATTTGAAATTGATTTGAAAAATATTTTTTAATTTTGGTAAATTCTGTTCATAAAAAAATTGAGAAAAAATACAAATCTCAACAACATTTCTCTTGCATGTTTTAAGCGCAAATCAAATGCTTGAGTTTTAGTATTAATATCAAAATAATTTCAAATTTATTTCCCACGTAGTTTCAAAACAAAATTTTTTAAAATTTGCTTGAGATTTTTTATTTCTATCAAATGTTTTCAAACTTACTTTCTACAATTTGAAATTATCAAAATGCTTTCAAATTTTACATCAAAAATAAATAATAAAATTTATTTTATTTTTCGCCAATCTGTTCGGAAGTTTTTTTTGGGTGTTTTGCGGCTAAAAAGATAATTTGAAGTGGTTTTTAATAAACATTATTATCAGCTAATTTCTAAGAGGTAAGCTAAAACAAAACATGAGTATTCCGTTAAAAATCAGAAAAGAGTGTAAACAAATCGTCAACAATTTGTGTCACCCATCTCGTCCTGCTTCCGGACGTAGTACAGTGCTGGAAGATATAAGAGAAATACCAAAAATTTATTAAAAATATATGGAGAATTTTTCTTGAAGACAGTGCAGCTCAAAACATGTGCTGGAAAGGTACAACTGAGAAAAAAGAAGTTCGCTCTTTAACAATTACTCAAGCTTTAAAAGGTATATTTTCCAAAAGCAAAAAATTAAATCAGGATTTTACATGTTATACGATTTCTTTTTTCATTACAGCTGCTTGTGTTAAGAAGTTTGGTTCCAACGCCTCTTTTAATTTCGAAAAAATTTGTATCATGCTCTTTCAGCAAGCAAAAGGAAGACACCAAAAAAAACTGAACTATGTGAAAAAAACACCGAAAGAAAATATTCCCAATGAACCGCTTCAAAATTCAAATAAATAAATTAATTAATTATTATTTTTTATTATTATTAATTGTAATTGTTGTTATTAATTTTTATTGTTATTACTTATTTTTAAATTCCATTAATTTTATGTTTTAGTCCCTTGTTCTTAAACAGAATATAATTTTAATTAATAATTTTTTATTTGACTTAACTGTGTTCCACGTATATAAAACCTATTTTTTTGTTTAAATTCCTTTACTGTTATTTTAATTTTCTGCAAATAAACAAAACATTTAACAACCAATAACAGCATTTAAAATTTAATTAAAAATAACAAAAAAAGGTTAGAAATTGGTTTGAAAATCAATATAATTCTCAAGTATTTATCAACAATATTTTTCAATACAATAACAATGTTTAAAACAACTTTGAAAAGTATTTGATTTTTTTATAAATATCAATTTAAAAAAGTATTTCGAATGTTTGAGGGTAATTTGAAAAATGCTTGAGAATTGTATATTTTTTGCATATTTATCAACCCTAAAAACATTTGAGAAATAAGCTTGATAATATAGGTTGATTTTCATTGAGAACGTTTGTATTATCAAATTGAAAACAAAATAATTCAAGGCTATTCTCAAAGGTAGTGTTTGAATTTCAAACTTGTTATCAAGTTGATATACATTAGGTATCAATAGTAATTGTTTGCTGGGATTGTTTTAATTTTTCGTTGCTTGTGTGTGTGCAGTAAAAGAAGAAGTAATCAAACGAGAATTGAATGAATGAAACTTTTAAATAATTTTCATTCTCATTTTAGGCAAATGAGACTTTCATTTCGTGAGAATTTTTATTTTATTTTCAGTCTCACGAAAATAAAATGAAAGTTAGTTTCAGCGTATTTCAGTTTCATGCACACGGATGAAATATTTTTTTATTTTATTCAATAGTTTACGATTTTGGTTGTGGCGAAGCTAATTTTTTCAAAAAACTTTAATATTTCAAAAAAAGTAAAATTTTTTTAAAAAACTTCAGTTTTTCAAAAAAAAGCTGAACTTTACAAAAAAAAAAAAAAATTTAAAAAAGTTGATTTTTTCAAAAAAAAAATTTAGTTTTTTGAAAAACTTTAATTTTTCAAAGAAAGTTGATTTTTTAAAAAAAAAAGTTAATTTTTTCAAAAAAAAATAATTTTTCAAAAAAGTTGAAATTTTTAAAAAAAACTTCAGTTTTTCAAAAAAAAAAAGCTGAATTTTTCAAAAAAAAAAAAATAATTTTTTAAAAAAGTTGATTTTTAAAAAAAAAAAAAATGGTTTTTTGAAAAACTTTATTTTTCAAAAAAAAAGTTGATTTTTTCACAAAAAGTTGATTTTTTCAAAAAAAGTTGATTTTTCAAAAAAAGTTGATTTTTTCAAAAAAAGTTGATTTTTTCAAAATAAGTTGATTTTTTCAAAAAAATTTAATTTTTAAAAAAAAATTAATTTTTTCAAAAAAAATTTAATTTTTCAAAAAAGATGAAATTTTAAAAAAAAAGTTTAATTTTTTAAAAAAAAGTTAAATAAGTTATATTTTAAAAAAAGGAAATTTTTTTAAAAAAAGCTGAGTTTTAAAAAAAAAAATAGTTTTTTAAAAAAGTTGATTTTTTCAAAAAAATATTTAGTTTTTTGAAAAACTTTAATTTTTAAAAAAAGTTTATTTTTTAAAAAAAAATTAATTTTTAAAAAAATTAATTTTTCAAAAAAGTTGAAAGTTTTAAAAAAAGTTTAATTTAAAAAAAAATCTTAAAAATTTCAACTTGATTTTTCCAAAAAAAAAAAAATTATTTTTCAAAAAGTTGAAATTAAAAAAAAAAAAAAATAGTAGAATTTAAAAAAAAAAAAACAAAAAAGTTGAATTTGAATGAAAAATATGTTTTTTTTTTGAATAATAGTTTTTTTTTTGAAAAAATTTGTTTTTTTAATTTTTTAATTTAAAATTTAGCGAAGATAAAATTGATCTATGATCGCTAAAGAGGTTATGAAGTGAAAAAATAACAAAATGAAGTTCTTTTGCTTGTATCTTGGTTATTTAAAAAGTTATTCGCAATTTAAAAATTGATCAAAGATAAATTAATCTAATGTAGAAATGATAAAAATATCATCAATTTTTCTCTATCCCGATTAGTTTTTAATATATAATTAATATACCAAATTAACTTTGTTTTGCTTGTATTTTAATTATTTAAGAAGTTATTCGCAATTTAAAAATCTAGAAAAGAAAAATTTAATCTGGAACCGCTAAAGGGGTTACGCAGGGGTGAAAATGACTAAAATATCATCCATTTTGCTCTACATCGATTATTTTTAGAGATATAATTAAAATACCAAATTAACGTCCTTTTGCTTGTATTTTGATTATTTAAGAAGTTATTCGCAATTTAAAAATCTTACGAGGAAAAAAATAATCTGGGATCGCTGAAGGGCTTATAAACGGGTAATAATGATAAAAATATCATCCATTTGTCTCCATCACGATTAGTTTTTAAGATATAATTTAAATACCAAATTAACGTTCTTTTGCTTGTATTGTAATTATTAAAGAAGTTATTCGCAATTTAAAAATCTTGCAAAGAAAAATTTGATCTGGAACCGCTAAAGGGGTTACGCTGGGGTAAGAATGACAAATTAATCATCCATTTTGCTCTACATCGATTAGTTTTTGAGATATAATTTGAAAATCCTTAATAATTTTTAAGGTAACTAATTTTGATAATTATAAATTTAAATTATCATACGAAAAATGGCGGACTAATTCTGATTTTTGCGCTAGTAAAATAAAACACGTCTTGATGTTCGGGTATAAATTCAACGATTCAGATTTATTTGTTAAAAACAATATGAAGTCCAGCTTCTAATAAATTGTTTTTGTTTCAGCAAAACAGTTACTTTTTGAGAGCCACTAACTACAACTGGGTTACCAATGGCAAGTATAACAGTATAAAATTCATGTTAATGTTAAGCAATAAGTTAGACATAAGTATAATAAACATAGTTTTAAGTTTTAGTTCCGTTAATTTAAATTTCATTTTAGAACTTAATAAAAATTCAAATAAAAACAATTAATAACGTGTGTTATTATTAAAAAATAGAAAAAATGGAGAAAAAAGTAAGTATTTAAATAAATATATATAAAAAAAACCAAGGATGAAGAAAACCACACAGGTAAAAAACTTCACCAGCCAATATAACCAAACATTCCGGCCCCTTTGAAGGACCGTAGGTCTTCAAACATCAGGCAGTGGGGCTAGCTTCCGTATAGGACGTTTAAATACGCCGTTTTTTGTCTTTACCTCCGCCACCCTGACCTTGCCGACTTGGCCTTTGATCACGCCTACGACTCTCCCGGTCAACCACTCTTGGGGCGGGTAATTGTCCTCGTGGACCACCACTATTTGGCCGATTTGTAGATTCGACTCTTCCTGATGCCATTTGGCTTTGTCCTGCAGACCCAGAACGTAGTCTGTCGACCAGGCCCGCCAAAACATCTCCATGAGTCCGGAGAGTAGACGCCATCGCTTCCAAGATTTCAGAACGCTGCCTTTCACGCCTTCTTCGGATTCTGGCGGCAGCGAACGCAGACCCTCTCCTATTAGAAGATGCGCTGGAGTGAGTGCATCCCCGTCGTTCGGGTCTGGAGACAGCGGTGCTATTGGGCGGCTGTTGAGCACCGCCTCCACCTCTGCGAGCATTGTTGCCATTTCCTCGGCGTTGAGTGACGCATTGCCTACCGCTCGCAGAAGCAGGAACTTCGCTTGTTTGACGGCGGCTTCCCAAAGTCCGCCGAAGTGTGGAGCTCGAGGGGGTATGAAGGTGAAGTCGACCTTGTATGACGCTGCGAACGACACCAGATGATCGCGTTGAGCCTCGAACGCCTTCTGCAGATCTCTCAGCTCTCTGCTGGCACCGACGAAGTTCGTCCCGTTGTCGCAATGTACACGCTGGGGCAGGCCTCTCCTGGCAACAAACCTTTTAAAACACAAAATAAAAGCATTAGAAGACAAGTCAGATACTAACTCTATGTGAACTGCCTTAGAAGAAAAACACACGAATACCGCAACATACATTTTGACTGGTGGTCTCCCACGAATTCTCAACGACACGTTGACGGGACCACAAAAGTCTACGCCAACAACAAGGAACGGCCGTAGAGCTCTCACCCTATCGGTGGGTAAATTTCCCATTACCTGGGCCATTAATTTAGGCTTATACCGAAAACAGTGAACGCATTTTCTAACGATTCTACCACACTCCTCACGGGCATTTATTAGCCAAATATTTTCCCTCAATAAGGATATTAGCGCCTTGGTACCAGCGTGGCAGTTTCCGAAATGCAAGTCCCTGAGATATATTTCAACAAAATGTATGCCTTTTGGTATTAAAAGCGGAAATTTCGTGTTATAAGGTATCGGTGCATTTAGCAACCTTCCACCTACTCTAATAAGCGAAAACGACCGACCTTCATCCGCAAAATTATGGATAAAAGGTGTCAACCTCTGAAGATTAGAAGGTAATTCTAAAGATTTTTGAAGTCTAATAATCTCTTTTGAATAATGCTCCGTTTGGATGATCTCCACAATTTTAAGAAACGACCAATTTTGTTCCTTAACTGTGGGAACTCTAGAATTTGAAATTTTCAACTTCTTTAAACCATCGACAAACCGGAGAATAAATGACATAACTCTAAGAAATTTCTTATAAGATGAGTACTCTCTCATCAACTTTAGAAAAATGTTCTTAGGACCCTCTTCTATATCTTCAGGTAAATTTGGCTCTCCCACATCTTTAACATCTTCAATATGTTCCACGGCAAGAAGAGAGCTAGTCTTTTTATTTTCTAAAGACTTTTGTTCCTCTGTTAACTCAAAATGACGATTAACAGGCCATTTGGAACTGTCTTCGAGCAAAAACGACGGACCATCAAACCAAATTGAGTTCCTTAAGTCGTCTACCCCACAGCCTCTTGACACAATGTCAGCCGGATTTTGTTTCGTGGGCACATGTCGCCAAACCACATGATCTGACCACTCTTGTATTTCCGAAACTCGATTAGAAACGAAAACTGTCAGACTAGACGGGTGCGTTTTAATCCAATGCAACGTAATTTCTGAATCTGTCCAAAAACTCACACTCTCTATTTCAAAGCTTATCATTCCTTCGATTCGCTTCCACAATTTAGCTAACAAGTGAGCAGCACACAACTCAAGTCTCGGAAGAGATTTTGTCTTGAGTGGTGCTACTTTTGATTTAGCTGTAAGTAGTCGACAACAAACACTACCTGAGTCACTGCTTCGAACATAGATGCAGCACCCGTAAGCTCGAATCGATGCATCCGAGAAACCGTGAACTTGGATCTTCGCCGAAGAAGTAGTGTGAACGAATCTTGGGATTTGAAGTGAATCAATTTTCGACAAATTAACTTTAAAATTCTCCCACGCTGTATTTAAATGCATGGGGATCGACTCATCCCAGTCAAGTTTCTGTATCCAGAGTTCTTGAAGAATCATTTTCGATTTTGTCACGATTGGGCATAAAAGACCGAGAGGATCAAACAACCTTGATGAAATCGATAGTATATTTCTTTTCGTTGCTTTTAGATCATTAAAATTGTCTTCCAAATGAAACTTAAAAGAATCATTCTTCGGTGCCCAATGAATGCCTAAAGCTTTGGCTGATTCAGAATCACTATGTAATAATTTTTCATTACAACTAAACCCATTAAACTCAGGGTGATTAGAAAACCATTTGGTTAAATTAAATCCCGCTGAACTTAGGATCTGTATAACCTGGTCTCGAATAGTTATGAGCTTCTCAAAACTATCGGCGCCAGTCAGCAAATCGTCAACGTAAAAATCACTGCGTATAACTTTTGCCCCAATTGGCAAAGTCTCTTGGTACAAATCACTCAAATGGTTGAGGCATCTAATCGCAAGAAAGGGTGCTGAAGACGTACCGTAAGTAACCGTATTCAACCGAAAAACCTGTAGCGAATCAGATGGATTTTCCCTCCAAAGGATTAATTGAAAATTTCTATCGCTATCGCTTACCAAAACCTGGCGATACATTTTTTCAATATCAGCAGTGATAACAAATTTATGTAACCGAAACCGGATCAGAGTGGAATACAATTCATCCTGCACAGTAGGACCAACCATTAACAAATCATTGAGTGACACTTGCGATGAAGTCCGACTCGAAGCATCAAACACTACCCGAAGTTTGGTAGTTGTGCTTTGAGGACGCAAAACGCACTGATGCGGAATAAAATAATGAGAAATGTTCGGTATTTTGTTGTCCGTTATAGACATATGACCTAAGTCAATGTACTCTTTCATGAAATCGTGATACATTTCCCTCATGTTTTGGTCTCTTGAAAGCCGACGCTCTAACGAAAGAAATCGTCTTTTGGCAGTCTCAAAAGATAACCCCAAACTTCCCGGATCCGATTTGAAAGGCAGAGACACTTCAAAGCGCCCTGACGATGTCCGTCGTACCGAATTAAGAAAATTATCCTCACATTTTTTCTGTTCCTCAGTATAGGATTTTTTAGATTCGTTGGAAGCTTCTTCTAATTCCCAGAACTTTCTAACAATTGAATCAATATTTTCCTCGTTTTCTATCGCATTGCTAACGTGGCAAACCTTTGAACTGGAACCCTTTGGCTGGTTGTACTTTCCAGCGACAATCCAGCCAAGTGAAGTTTTTTGAAGAACTGGCAGGCTCGGGTTGGACTTAATTTGTCCAACACAAAGCAGCTCAAAGAATAGTTCACCGCCAATTAATAAATCCACTTTCTGTGGTTTATAAAAGCAGGGATCTGCCAACTCAATATTGCTTGGAATATTCCAATTGGTTGTACAAATTTTCCGATCAGGTTGAAAGTTCGTAATTGAACCTAGTACCCAAAACTTGGACGAGAATTGGGTGGAATTAACCCTTGACATGACAGTAGTTTCAATGCTTGTCTTAGCAGAAGAGTTTGTTTCGCCAATGCCAGTTAAATTTAATCTGCCTCCCTCTCTTTTTATCCTAAGTCTCTGTGCAAGCTCCTCGGTAATTAAATTCGGTTGAGAACCGGAATCCAAAAGAGCTCTAGCCATAATATATTTACCCGAACTGCTTCTAACCTGTACCAACGCGGTAGCAAGGATAACGTTTTCATCAGAAGACGAATGATTAACAGAAGCCCCAGAAGTACTAGGCTGCTCCGACAAATAATCTACAGAATGAGTCTGGTTAGAACTTGCACCTTGAGAATTAACATTATATCTGTGTAGCAATGTATGGTGAGAGGCACTGCAGACTCTACACTTTGCAGCATTGCACTTTGCCACAGTATGACCCTTTTTCAGACAATTTATACACGCTGGAACCGATTTTATATGGTTGAATCTATTCAACACTGGCTCAGCGGAAAACGAGGGGCAAGTATGTACACTATGTTGTGTGGATTTACAGTATATACACTTCTCAGCGGATGGCTTTGATTTAGCACAAGATAGCGATGTTTTCGAAGTCTTTTTTGACGCATTGTCAGATTTACCCTTCGTAAGTTTAGGCCTAGAACTAGAGGATTCATCAGCCGCAATATGCTGATACCGTTTGTTTAAGGCAGCCTCACAGTCTGACCATAATGGTAACTTTTCGAAGTCCAGCTGTTCCTCCCATTTGGACTTTGTGACTGGATCGACTTTCGACATCACTAAATGTATAATAAACGCATTAGCAATCTTCTTGTCATCCCCAATGGATAACAGAGAATCATATATAGCAGAAACAGTGTCAATCATGCTACGCAAAGCAGAAGCCGAAGGTTTAGTGATCTCCGAAAGATCAAAAAGTTTTGAAATATTATCGAAAAATATTAGACACTCGTTGTCATAAACCTTTTTTAAACTGGCAAGTGCTTTGGGATAATTTTCCTCGGAAACCTGATAAGCTTTAACCGTACCCAAAGCTTCATCGGACAAGCACGATATTAAATGATTAAATTTTTCAATATCTGTCAATGTCAGATCATTGTGGACCAGATTCTCAAACAAGCTCATAAAATTTTTGTACTCGGAATAATTTCCGCTAAACTTGGGAAGCCGCATGTTTGGTAGTCGTGAGCGATGAGTTTGCACGCTAAAAGACGTGTCTGGCAAACTCGACTTTCTATGTTTTGCCTGAATGCTCAACAACAGTGATTTCGCGGTCACACAAAGGTCTTCAAGCTCGGCTCTGTCATTATTATCCGGACTCAAACTGTCCAGCTCAGACTGATACAGCATTGCTTGATCAATATGACCATTTAATATTTCCAAACGACATTCTATCTCAAAGGGATTGAACGAAATTTTCTTTTCTTTAATCGCTTGACTAATTCTAGAAATATTTTCAATCACTTTGGCCTTTTTCTGAATTATTTTTTCCATTTCGCTGGATTCCGGAGCACTTTGATGCTTTTTACCGGCCATAATCCCCAAATTCACTCAACTATATAGCAAATGATATAATTCGCGACCCAAACCGGTATTCCCGCCTTGAATCTGTAGTAAATTCGAAAATTTCCCACTAATCTCAGAATTTGGTAATAGAATGTCAACACGAATTAATCCACCCAGCAATTATGCACGAAAGCAGATAATTGACACTACCAGTATACTGAAACAACTACAATAATTTCTTTCAGTGTAATGTCTATAGCACACACTATGTACAATTATCAACCAGCAATACTTTATCAATTCCCGTTGTCGCGTTTACTCTATGTACCAACCTTTGGTAAAAACTAATAACAAAAGTTAAAAAAATCACTTAAATCAACTGCAACCAATAAAGTTACCAAGTTGACTTGTAAAAACTTTGTAAAACGTTTTACCAAGTAATATTGCCTAAGATTTTGCAAAAAAAATCACTTAACCGGTTTAAATAATTACTAAGTAAATTTACCTAAGGGATTTGTAAAACCCCTAAATTCCCAGTAACTGGCAACACTGAACTATAGAAAGTTCCCGGCAATTGTTAAGTTGGCAACTCGAGTGAAAACACGGATTCGACCTACTCTAAAAGTAGTCGGTACTAAAGATAAAAGAAATCGGTACCGGCAAAAATGTAAACAAACCGACGAATAAATAAATAAACAATGAATAATAATTAAAAATGTGTATTTAAATATCAATTGTTTTTCCGAGAAAAGAAGTATAAATTACCGTCGGTTGCACAAAAAATAAAATTAAAACAGCAAATTATTTAATCCGCGGCAATAAATGACCGATTATTTTGTTTTGTTTTAACACTCGCGATCGTTCGTTTTACTTTCGGGCACTTTGTTCACAATATAAATATCAATAAATATGTGGAATTTAAATTGAAAATTAAGTGTAAGGAAGAATTATGTTTTATCTCGCAAATTATGCGGGATTTTTAAAGTTCTGAATAACTTACAGAAATCTCTAAAATCTGATTAATTTACAGATTTTAGGATGTAAAAAAAAAACACAAATTCTTTCCTTCACTTTTACCTCTGGTTCAGATAAGCCTGAATCTGAATTACTCTCCTGATGGTGATGATTACTGCGGCAATTACGGCAACGGCACTGGCAGCTACGAGGCATGGATGTACAACAGCAGGAGTATCAACAAAAGGTAGGTGACCGAAAACTACTTTCGAATTTGGTTAACACAAACGAAAGAAATCACGCACAACTTTTATTAAAAAAAACGCGAACAACAAGACGTGATTATGTATACTATTTGCAGTAAATTAGCAAATATGTAAAAAATCTTGACAGTAATTTGTCGAGGTTAAAAAATATTTTTGTAATAAATTAACAAATATTTAAAAAATCGCAAAATAATCAAAGTTAAGTCCCTGCTCGGGCGCCAAAATGAAAATCCTTAATAATTTTTAAGGTAACTAATTTTGATAATTATAAATTTAAATTATCATACGAAAAATGGCGGACTAATTCTGATTTTTGCGCTAGTAAAATAAAACACGTCTTGATGTTCGGGTATAAATTCAACGATTCAGATTTATTTGTTAAAAACAATATGAAGTCCAGCTTCTAATAAATTGTTTTTGTTTCAGCAAAACAGTTACTTTTTGAGAGCCACTAACTACAACTGGGTTACCAATGGCAAGTATAACAGTATAAAATTCATGTTAATGTTAAGCAATAAGTTAGACATAAGTATAATAAACATAGTTTTAAGTTTTAGTTCCGTTAATTTAAATTTCATTTTAGAACTTAATAAAAATTCAAATAAAAACAATTAATAACGTGTGTTATTATTAAAAAATAGAAAAAATGGAGAAAAAAGTAAGTATTTAAATAAATATATATAAAAAAAACCAAGGATGAAGAAAACCACACAGGTAAAAAACTTCACCAGCCAATATAACCAAACATAATTAAAATACCAAATTAACGTCCTTTTGCTTGTATTTTGATTATTTAAGAAGTTATTCGCAATTTAAAAATCTAGCAAAGAAAAATTTGATCTGGAACCGCTAAAGGGGTTACGCAGGGTTGAAAATGACAAAATTATCAGCCATTTTGCTCTACATCGATTATTTTTTGAGACATAATTAAAATACCAAATTAACGTCCTTTTGCTTGTATTTTGATTATTTAAGAAGTTATTCGCAATTTAAAAATCTATCAAAGAAAAATTTGATTTGGAACCGCTAAAGGGGTAACGCAGGGGTGAAAATGACAAAATTATCATCCATTTTGCTCTACATGGATTAGTTTTTGAGATATAATTAAAATACCAAATTAACGTCCTTTTGCTTGTATTTTGATTATTTAAGAAGTTATTCGCAATTTAAAAATCTAGCAAAGAAAAATTTGATCTGGAACCGCTAAAGGGGTTACGCTGGGGTGAAAATGACAAAATTATCATCCATTTTGCTCTACATCGATTATTTTTTGAAACATAATTAAAATACCAAATTAACGTCCTTTTGCTTGTATTTTGATTATTTAAGAAGTTATTCGCAATTTAAAAATCTAGCAAAGAAAAATTTGATCTGGAACCGCTAAAGGGGTTACGCAGGGGTAAGAATGACAAATTAATCATTCATTTTGCTCTACATCGATTATTTTTTGAGATATAATTAAAATACCAAATTAACGTCCTTTTGTTTGTATTTTGATTATTTAAGAAGTTATTCGCAATTTAAAAATCTAGCAAAGAAAAATTTGATCTGGAACCGCTAAAGGGGTTACGCAGGGGTAAGAATGACAAATTAATCATCCATTTTGCTCTACATCGATTATTTTTTGAGATATAATTAAAATACCAAATTAACGTCCTTTTGCTTGTATTTTGATTATTTAAGAAGTTATTCGCAATTTAAAAATCTAGCAAAGAAAAATTTGATCTGGAACCGCTAAAGGGGTTACGCAGGGTTGAAAATGACAAAATTATCATTCATTTTGCTCTACATCGATTATTTTTTGAGACATAATTAAAATACCAAATTAACGTCCTTTTGCTTGTATTTTGATTATTTAAGAAGTTATTCGCAATTTAAAAATCTATCAAAGAAAAATTTGATTTGGAACCGCTAAAGGGGTAACGCAGGGGTGAAAATTACAAAATTATCATCCATTTTGCTCTACATCGATTATTTTTTGAGACATAATTAAAATACCAAATTAACGTCCTTTTGCTTGTATTTTGATTATTTAAGAAGTTATTCGCAATTTAAAAATCTAGCAAAGAAAAATTTGATCTGGAACCGCTAAAGGGGTTACGCAGGGGTAAGAATGACAAATTAATCATTCATTTTGCTCTACATCGATTATTTTTTGAGATATAATTAAAATACCAAATTAACGTCCTTTTGTTTGTATTTTGATTATTTAAGAAGTTATTCGCAATTTAAAAATCTAGCAAAGAAAAATTTGATCTGGAACCGCTAAAGGGGTTACGCAGGGGTAAGAATGACAAATTAATCATCAATTTTGCTCTACATCGATTAGTTTTTGAGATATAATTAAAATACCAGATTAACGTCCTTTTGCTTGTATTTTGATTATTTAAGAAGTTATTCGCAATTTAAAAATCTAGCAAAGAAAAATTTGATCTGGAACCGCTAAAGGGGTTACGCAGGGGTAAGAATGACAAATTAATCATTCATTTTGCTCTACATCGATTATTTTTTGAGATATAATTAAAATACCAAATTAACGGCCTTTTGCTTGTATTTTGATTATTTAAGAAGTTATTCGCAATTTAAAAATCTATCAAAGAAAAATTTGACTTGAAACCGCTGAAGGGGTAACGCAGGGGTGAAAATGACAAAATTATCATCCATTTTACTCTACATCGATTATTTTTTGAGACATAATTAAAATACCAAATTAACGTCCTTTTGCTTGTATTTTGATTATTTAAGAAGTTATTCGCAATTTATAAATCTAGCAAAGAAAAATTTGATCTGGAACCGCTAAAGGGGTAACGCAGGGGTAAGAATGACAAATTAATCATTCATTTTGCTCTACATCGATTATTTTTTAAGATATAATTAAAATACCAAATTAACGTCCTTTTGCTTGTATTTTGATTATTTAAGAAGTTATTTGCAATTTAAAAATCTAACAAAGAAAAAATTAATCTGGGTTGTGAACGGGTAATAATGATAAAAATATCATCCATTTGTCTCTATTACGATTAGTTTTTAAGATATAATTTAAATACCAAGTTAACGTTCTTTTGTTTGTATTTTAATTATTTAAGAAGTTATTCGCAATTTAAAAATCTAACAAAGAAAAAATTAATCTGGGTTCGCTAAAGGGGTTACGCAGGTGTGAAAATGACAAAATTATCATCCATTTTGCTCTACATCGATTTTTTTGTTAGATATAATTAAAATACCAAATTAACGTCCTTTTGCTTGTATTTTGATTATTTAAGAAGTTATTCGCAATTTTAGATTTTTAAATTGCAAATAACTTCTTAAATAATTAAAATACAAACAAAAGAACGTTAACTAGGTATTTAAATTATATCTTAAAAACTAATCGGGATAGACACAAATGGATGATATTTTTATCATTATTACCCGTTCACAACCCCTTTCGCGATCCCAGATTAATTTTTTCTTTGTTAGATTTTTAAATTGCGAATAACTTCTTAAATAATCAAAATACAAGCAAAAGGACGTTAATTTGGTATTTTAATTATATCTCAAAAAATAATCGATGTAGAGCAAAATGAATGATTAATTTGTCATTCTTACCCCTGCGTTACCCCTTTAGCGGTTCCAGATCAAATTTTTCTTTGCTAGATTTTTATATTGCGGATAACTTCTTAAATAATCAAAATACAAGCAAAAGGACGTTAATTTGGTATTTTAATTATGTCTCAAAAAATAATCGATGTAGAGTAAAATGGATGATAATTTTGTCATTTTCACCCCTGCGTTACCCCTTTAGCGGATCCAAATCAAATTTTTCTTTGATAGATTTTTAAATTGCGAATAACTTCTTAAATAATCAAAATACAAACAAAAGAACGTTAACTTGGTATTTAAATTATATCTTAAAAACTAATCGGGATAGACACAAATGGATGATATTTTTATCATTATTACCCGTTCACAACCCCTTTCGCGATCCCAGATTAATTTTTTCTTTGCTAGATTTTTAAATTGCGAATAACTTCTTAAATAATCAAAATACAAGCAAACGGACGTTAATCTGGTATTTTAATTATATCTCAAAAAATAATCGATGTAGAGCAAAATGGATGATTAATTTGTCATTCTTACCCCTGCGTAACCCCTTTAGCGGTTCCAGATCAAATTTTTCTTTGATAGATTTTTAAATTGCGAATAACTTCTTAAATAATCAAAATACAAACAAAAGGACGTTCATTTGGTATTTTAATTATATCTCAAAAAATAATCGATGTAGAGCAAAATGGATGATCATTTTGTCATTTTCACCCCAGCGTAACCCCTTTAGCGGTTCCAGATCAAATTTTTCTTTGCTAGATTTTTAAATTGCGAATAACTTCTTAAATAATCAAAATACAAGCAAAAGGACGTTAATTTGGTATTTTAATTATATCTCAAAAAATAATTGATGTAGAGCAAAATGGATGATTAATTTGTCATTCTTACCCCAGCGTAACCCCTTTAGCGGTTCCAGATCAAATTTTTCTTTGCAAGATTTTTAAATTGCGAATAACTTCTTTAATAATTACAATACAAGCAAAAGAACGTTAGTTTGGTATTTAAATTATATCTTAAAAACTAATCGGGATAGAGACAAATGGATGATATTTTTATCATTATTACCCGTTTATAAGCCCTTCAGCGATCCCAGATTATTTTTTTCCTCGTAAGATTTTTAAATTGCGAATAACTTCTTAAATAATCAAAATACAAGCAAAAGGACGTTAATTTGGTATTTTAATTATATCTCAAAAAATAATCGATGTAGAGCAAAATGGATGATATTTTAGTCATTTTCACCCCTGCGTAACCCCTTTAGCGGTTCCAGATCAAATTTTTCTTTTCTAGATTTTTAAATTGCGAATAACTTCTTAAATAATTAAAATACAAGCAAAACAACGTTAATTTGGTATTTAAATTATATATTAAAAACTAATCGAGATTGAGAAAAATTGATGATATTTTTTATCATTTTTACGTTAGATTAATTTATCTTTGCTCAATTTTTAAATTGCGAATAACTTTTTAAATAATCAAGATACAAGCAAAATAACTTAATTTTGTTATTTTTTCACTTCATAACCTCTTTAGCGATCATAGATCAATTTTATCTTCGCTAAATTTTAAATTAAAAAAAAAATTAAAAAAAAAAAATTTTCAAAAAAAAAACTATTATTCAAAAAAAAAACATATTTTTCATTCAAATTCAACTTTTTAATTTTTTTTTTCGAAAAATTCTACTTTTTTTATTTTTTTTTTTTTAAATTTCCACTTTTTGAAAAATATTTTTTTTTTTTGAAAAAATCAAGTTGAAATGTTTAAAATTTTTTTTTTAAACTTTCAACTTTTTTGAAAAATTAATTTTTTTTAAAACATTAACGTTTTTTTGAAAAAATAAATTTTTTTTTAAAAGCTAAATATTTTTTTGAAAAAATCAACTTTTTTAAAAAATTATTTTTTTTTGAAAAACTCAGTTTTTTTTGGAAAACTGAAGTTTTTTTAAAAAAAATTTACTTTTTTTAAAAATATAACTTATTTAACATTTTTTTTAAAAAATTAATTTTTTTTTAAAAATTTCACCTTTTTTGTAAAATTAAATTTTTTTTTAAAAAATTAACTTTTTTTTGAAAAATTAATTTTTTTTGAAAAAATCAACTTTTTTTGAAAAAATATTTTTTTTTTTGAAAAAAAACAACTTTTTTGAAAAATTTAAGTTTTTCAAAAAACTATTTTTTTTTTTTTGAAAAAATCAATTTTTTTAAAAAACTAATTTTGTTTTTTGAAACAATCAATTTTTTTAAAAAATTATTTTTTTTTTGAAAAATTCTTTTGGAAAATTTTTGAAAAAATTTGACTTTTTTGAGAAATTTTGAAAAATTAAAATTTTTTAAAAAAAATTGATTTATTTTAAAAAATTAAAATTTGTGTAAAAAATTTTAATTTTTTTGAAAATTTAAAGTTCTCTGAAAATACCATATTTTTTGATATATTTAAAGTTTTTTTTGAAAAAATTATGACTTTTTAAAAAAAATTTAACTTTTTTGATTTTTTTTTAACAAACTTTTTTGAAAAACTTTAATTTTTTTTTAAAAATTCAACTTTTTGTGAAAAATTAATTTTTTTTTTTAAATTTAAAGTTTTTTGAAAAAATTTGACTTTTTTGAGAAATTTTGAAAAATTAAAATTTTTTAAAAAAATTTGATTTAATTTTAATTTTTTTGAAAAATTAAAGTTCTTTGAAAATATCATATTTTTTTGATATATTTAACTTTTTTGAAAAATTTAACTTTTTATGACAAATTGTTTTTTTTTTTGAAAAATTAAAAATTTTTGAGAAATTGTTTGTTCTAAATGGCAAAATCGTAAAATATTAAATTTTCCGTAAAAAATTTTTTCGGTGAGAATGAAGCTGAAATGCAGATGAAACTGGCTCATTTCGTGCGCCACTTTCATGTGGAAGAAATATAAAAATCTCAAGCACATGAAACTGAAATATAAATGAAACTGAAATCTATATAAATAAAAATCAATTGTCGTTCGTTGGTAACCGCATCAGTTGAGAACGGCTGGACCGATTTGGACAATTTTTTTTTTTGAAATGTTCGTCATAGTCCAACTTAGGTTTTTACGTAAAGAAAACTTGACCACGCCCACTTTTTTCAATTTAACTAAAAAAGGAAAACAGCTGCACCGATTTGGGTAATTTTTTTGTTAAATGTTCGTAGTAATCCAATTTAAGTTTCTGCTGAAAAAAAAAATCGACCACGCCCACTTTTACGTCCACTTTTTCCATTTATCTAAAATCTAAGAATGGCTGGACCGATTTGACTAAATTTTTTTTAGATAAATTTTCATTATATTTCAACTTTGGGTTTACGAAAAAAGAAATTGACCACGCCCACTTTGTCTATTTTTTGTTGAAAATGTTCGTCATAATTCAACTAAGACGGTATTTATACACAGCATTTTTTTGCTTGCAATAAATTCTTGCAACTTTTTTTTTGTAGGCAAACAGGGGTAAGAAGCATAGAAGAAGGAAAACAGAATTCGTGATTTTTTTTCTACCCCGTTTTCTTTTCACCCCCGTTTGCCAACAAAAAAAGTTGCAAGACTTTATTGCAAGCAAAAAAAGGCTGAGTATGAATACCGTCTAAGCGTTTTACGGAATTTCCCACGCCCACTTTTGTATATGTATCGAAAGAACTTTAACGGCTAGACCCATTTGGTTATAGTCCGCAAACGATTCTTTAAATAAGAAAAATTGCCTACGACTACTTTTATGCTCACTTTTCCCGATATATATATATTTTAAATCATGGAATGGCTGGATCAATTTGTCTAATTTTGTCTAAGGATTTTCGGAAAGAACAATTTTCCATTTCTACGCCCACTTTTTAATGAATGGACCGAGTTGGTTAAATTCAAATAAGGTTTTTACGATACGAAAAGTTGTCCACCGACTCTTTTTTCGATATATATAAAATTTGCTCTATAGAAAAAGAAAATATAGAATAATAAAACATAAATAAAAATCAAATGTATTTCGTTGGTAATCGCAACACTTGAGAACGCCTGGATCGATTTGGCTATTTTTTTTTGTTTTAAATGTCCGTAATAGTCCATATAATTGTTCGGAAAGAAAAATTGTACTCGCCACTTTTGTCGATATATCTTAAATTAATTTTTATTCTAATTCGATCTACTAAAAAAAATCTTAAAAGATACCGCTTAAACTTGGTACAAATGATTTTAAATCCTTGGGTATTGTTAACATATGTACATATTTAACTTACCACACAAATTTTAACGCCCACTTTTGTTTAAATGGGTTGACTACTAATAACTGAACCGGTTTTTTATGTTAATTATAGTTCTAATTAAGTATACATGAGAAAAGTGTCCCTATAAAGGTTTGTTTGAACTCGAAACAATTGCTAACGACAAGAACGAAGGATAAGCGTAATTTATTTTTCTGTTGTTCGTAATGACACTTAAGAAGTTTTAAATTTGTACAGTTCGCAAAGTCGAAGACATGATAATTTTTTTTTAGTTACTAAAATATAATTTGAAGATGATTATCTGCCTAATAGGGTCTTTAAAACCACGCCCACAAATTTTTCTACGTCAAGAAATTCATTACATTTTTTGCAGGGCTGTATATTTGACGCGAGACAAAATAACACTGAAATTATATTTGGGCCAGCAACGCGGACCGGGCCAGCTAGTAATAAATGAAAATGAAATTCTTTTTTAAGTTTCATTCATTCAATTCTCAGTTGATTACTTCTTCTTTCACTGCACACACACAAGCAACGAAAAAAGAAAACAATTGAATTTTTTCAAAGCACATAATATGAAATGAAAATAAAAACAAACATTATTCATTTTCAAAAAATGAATGAATGTGCCAAAATGAAAGCTTCTTTCGTGAGCAAATACGTACTCTGCTTGAAATAACTTTTTGTTGTAAATTAAGTCAATTAAGTTAAAAAAGGATAAGTCGAATATGCAGGTATGAGCCGAATATCAATGAAGAGTCCGGATTAATTCCTTAACATTTTTTGCCGCGGTCGATTTTTTCTATGATAGGAAGAATTACACTACTCTACACGGTTTTTGCATAGTCATTTAGAATACATTTTCTAAAGTATTTTAGTCTCTTAAACACAAATCTGTCATCAGAAAAGTTGTATCAAATTTTCTTCTCGGGATATAAGCATTTGCAGTTTTCTTGGACCCAGCCCTGAAAACCGAAAAATTTTTAAAATATTCGAAAAGTGTATCTTATTCATATTTTTTTTATTCGAAGTCCCAATAAAGTTAACTAACTTTTGCAAGAAATCTGAACTCGATGCGATTAAGGATACCATCAGGACATTATAAGTAAATTCAAAATGTCCTTTTTATGGTTATATCCTTATATGTAACCGAGTTATGCAAGAAATTTCCTGTTTGAAGCACGTATGTAAAGTTGACACTCTAACAATGAGACCTGTGGTTAAAATCTTACAATAAGTTTATCTTGAAATCAAAGTTTTGGACCAAATTTGCATATTTTTTTCATACATTTTTTCGTACCAATTATTATGATTCTTCTTGGTAAAAATAAAAAAAAATGTTAAACACATTTTTTTCTCGGGATATTAAATATGTTGTCAGTTTTGAGGGCTTGGTCCATAAAAACTGAAAATTACTATATCTCGAGAAGGCGATTTGATACTTTTCTTCTGATATTTGACTTGTGTTTAGTAGTCAAAAATACTTTAGGAAATAAGGCTATTTTTTTTTTAATTTTACCAAAAAAGTTAAAAAAATAGGTATGAAAAAATGTATGAAAGAAATATGCAAATTCGGTTCAAAACCTTGACTTCTTTTGCAAATATTTCAGGATATACTTAATGGATTTTGTATTTTAACCACTTTTTTTCTTTCCTGGACAAATTCGGATACTTATTAGGATATAACCAAAAAAAAAAAAATACATTTTTAACTTTCATATAATATCCACATTTTTAACTTTTTTATAATATCCACATTTCTTACAAAAGTTAGTTAATTTTATTGGAATTTCAAATAATATAAAAAAATTTAAAAAAAGTTGATTTTTGTAGAGTAGTGCTGTTAGCGCCAACTTGTTTCCCCTATGAGAAAAATTGATTAGCCAGAAATTTGTTTATCGAGGATTAAATGTTTACTGTTTCTATAAACAACATTTCATAAATTTGTGTATTATCAAAAATAAACAACGCAAAAAAACTTTATCAACATAAATTTTTATTTATTTTTTTTGTACCTTACACATATTGGTAGAAGGTATAAATAAGTTTGTTCAACCTTTTGTAACTAATAGAATTTTCAGTCTAGGGCCCCATCAAGTTCATATGGGGCATTCCAGGCCAAATCACTCACTTTTAGACCCGACCCCTTTCGATATATTTTATTTTTGGATATGTTTTAGTACTTATTTAATGAAACTTGGACACTAATTTTCAGCCTTTTATTTCAAGATGGTGTTGAGTAATCAATTTTTCAAAATGGCGATTTTTTCAAAAAAATGGAAAAGTTAAAATTTTCAATTAATTTTGACCAATTAAAAATATAATAATAATAATAATAATTTGATCCAATGATCAGTTTTTATTTATATTTCCAATTTAATTACAAATAATTTTTAATAATTTAAACCTAAACGAGAACTGGTAATAATGACCGTCGTCTCGTTGTAGCGAAATTGACCAAGGGTTTTTGTGGGAATCGAACCCACGACCCTATGTTTCATAGGCTAGCACGCTATCAACTAACCTAAAGGGGCCCCCTGTAATAATTAAAAATATAGATATCTTAAAAAAAGTTGGACAACGTTTTGTTGGTATTTGAATGTAGTTTTAGAAAAAAATATTAAAAAAATTATTCGAAGTAATTATCACTTATTTTTTAACGTTTATAAATTAAAATCGACTTTTTGAAAAAGTCCGAAACCTTCGATTTTTTTTACAAACGTCTAAAAGTTCTACTCTTAATTACGCAACTTTTAAGCCATAATTCGAGATGTGATCGCACTTCGTTCTATTTTTTTTCAAATTTTGAAAATTGCACCTTTTATTTTTTGACTTTGATTTATTTTATATGGTGCTCCAAAAAAATTAAATTGGTAGATACTGACCCTAACTTACCCTAGATATATTCATTTCGAGGCAAAAATACGTCTCACAAAAATTAAGAACGATCGGACATGGATAAGGTGTTCCGCATGGGCCTTGAAGTTTTGAAAACGAATTACAAGGAAAAATATGAATTTTTTTCTGTTTTCTCAATTTTTTTGGTATTTTAAGTTAAGTTTTAATTCAAGTGGTTACAGAATTATAATACGGAGTAAAATGCCTCTGTAATAAGGTACCAAAGACTGAAATCGGTTGAAAATCAGCCATGTTATTACAACTTCCCCAGGCATCTAACTTATGGCAGAACACTTGGTTAAGCAATATAATACGATTTTTGAAATTCATTGAAATTTTCTACTGTAATGAAATTTTTTTATTCTTCAAGTTCAAATGTTATTAGATGACAAGTATTTTTCATATTGTGTTTTGCTAACATTTTTTAAATTAGTGGTAAAAATGCCTGCATTTTCAACACCCTTTTGAAATCTCTATTTAAAAAAAAAAAAAATTCTTTTTTTTGTTTTAAAATTTGGAAAAGCCAAAAAAATATTACACTGAAACATAAATAATGAAAAAATTGTATTACAGTAGAAAATTTCAATAAATTTTAAAAAAGGGACTCGTATTTTTTAATCAAGTGGTATGGCACACGCTAGATGCCTGGGGAAGTTGTAATAACTTGGCTGATTTTCAACCGATTTTAGTTTTTAGTACCTTATTAGAAGGGCATTTTACTCCACATCATAATTCTGTAATCACTTGAATTAAAACTTAACTTAAAATACCAAAAAAATTGCGAAAACAGAAAAAAATTCATATTTTTCCTTGCAATCCGTTTTTTAAACTTCAAGGACCATGCTAAACGCCTTACCCATGTTCGATCGTCTTAAATTTTTGTGAGACGTATATTTACCTCCAAATGAATATATTACAGGTAAGTTAGGGTCAGTATCTACCAATTTTTTTTTTTGGAGCTCCATATAAAATAAATCAGAGCCAAAACATAAAAGGTGCAATTATAAAAAAAAATAGAAAGAATTGTGATCACATCTCGAGTTATAGCTTAAAAGTTGCGTAATTTAGAGTAGAATTTTTATAGTTTTTTACAAAAAAATCGAAGGTTTCGGACTTTTTCAAAAAGTCCATTTTAATTTTTAAACGTCAAAAAATAAGTGATAATTACTTCGAATAATTTTTTCATATTTTTTTTCTAAAACTACATTTAAATACCAACAAAACGTTGTCCAACTTTTTTTAAAATATCTATATTTCCAAGTTGCATTTAATAAGGACTAAAACATATCCAAAAATAAAATAAATCGAAAGGGGTCGGGTCTAAAAGTGAGTGATTTGGCTTGGAATGCCCCATATACATATATGTTATTCTCTATTGATTTTAAGTCGATCTTGTAATGCCCATTTGTCTATTGAAAAAACTTAAAAAAATCCTACAAAATGAGAAAAACTGCCAAAGGCGTTTATTTTTTGGTTGTATATTGGCTCTCTGTTAAAGTTAAGAGGAATTTCAGAAGCTTACACATTTTCTTATGGACAACACACCAAGCCATCAAAAAAGTATAATGAAAAAAAAAAAATGGGTGCCAATACTATTAGTCTGACAGGGTTTCAAAGTTGAACGTTTTAAGATGTATAAATCGAGATCAATACAATATTTTAATTATGCAAATAGCTAAATTATTTTATTGAAGCCCCAGGAAAGAAGTTCTTATTCAAATATTCTGCTATTAAAGCAAATTATTTCTCTATCTACCACTTTAGGTGGTCACTTTCGTCCTTTTTAAAAAAATACCCAAAAGTGGATTAATTAAGACATTTAAAGGGCGTTTATATTTCAATATTGGTAATCGATAGCAGGGTGATTAGACCGGTTTTTTTAAACCGGTTAAACCCGGTTTTTTGTAGATTACAACGGTGGTTTTTTTTTTATTCTTAAATATTCAAAAACCGGTTAGACCGGTTGTTTCACTGTCGAAACCAGGTTTTTTAATCAACCTTTTAAAAGCAGTTAATCTCGATATACATATTTCTTTAACTTGTAATTTGATTACTTAAAAGATGTTTAAAAATATTTATTTTCTAAGAAAATTTATTTTTGCTAATATTAGCACTGACGATTTAAAAATCTTTGAAACACAAAAGAAATTTTTTAAATACAAATGCAACTTTGTGAAAAGCCTTTAGAAAATTTTGAAACACAAAGGTAAAATTTTAAAATACAATCGGAATTTTATGAAAAGTATTTAGAACATTTTTAAATTTAAATGGAAAATGTTCTACTTCAACTTTTTTATGTATTTCTAAACAAAAATAAAATTTTGATCGTCAACAAAAATGTTCACTAAATTTTTTTTTACTAATTCGATTTATACGTAAAAATTATAACTTCCAAAAATAATTTCATTCAAATTAAAAGTTATTCTAAATGGTTGGAAATGTCAAGGGCAAAGTCGAAATTATTTATTTGCTTGTTTAGCATTCAATTGGAATTTCTTTTAAACATCTTTTTAGTAATCAAATCACAATTAAAAGAAATATATATATCGAGTTTAACTGCTTTTAAAAGGTTGACTTAAAAAAAACGGGTTTTGACAGTGAAACAACCGGTCTAACCGGGTTTTGAATAGTTAAGATTTAAAAAAAAACCGACCGTTGCAATCTACAAAAACCGGTTTAAACCGGTTTCAAAAAACCGGTCGTATCACCCTTAGTGTGCAATTACAATTCTGGCGTTGGCCTTGAATTTTGCTTGTTCCCATACATTTTGTATGTAAAGGGTGTTTTTTTAAGCTAGATAGAACTTTAAATTGTAAAAAGTAACACAAAAAATTAAATTTTGATGAAACATTTTTTTTTATTTCTTTCAGTATACTCTGACAAATCATTATGAATAGCCTCACGCTTGAACAACGCTACGAAATTATCCAAATTTACTTTGAAAATCAGTCGTCGATTCGCGCAACTTCAGTTGGCAACTGACCCGTTGTTTTATCGCAAAATTGTGTTCAGCGATGAGGCGCATTTTTGGCTTAACGGGTTTGTTAATAAGCAAAATTGCCGCATATGGAGTGAGACCAATCCACAAGAGACCCTACAGACTCCATTACATCCAGAAAAATGCACCATTTGGTGCGGTTTTCACGCTGGTGGCATCATCGGACCTTATTTCTTCAAAAATGAGGCCGGAGCTCGCGTTACGGTCAATGGAGATCGTTACCGCACCATGATCAATGATTTTTTGTTTGAAAATATGGATGACATTGATCCGGAGGAGATGTGGTTTCAACAGGATGGCGCTACGTGCCATACGGCGAACGCAACCATCGACTTATTGAAATCAAAATTTGGCAATAAGTTGATTTCGAGAAATGGACCTGTCAATTGGCCTCCAAGGTCGTGCGATTTGACACCTCTCGATTATTTCCTGTGGGGCTACGTGAAGTCACTGGTTTATGCTGATAAACCAGCAACAATTGACGCCTTGGAGGCCAGCATTGTTCGTGTTATTCGTGACATACGGCCAGCAGTGCTCGAAAAAGTGGCCCAAAATTGGACGTCCAGAATGCGCTTCGTCAAGAACAGCCGCGGTGCCCATATGCCCGAAATTATTTTCAAATGTTAATGTCACGTATTAATCTTTCGAATAAAAAAAAAATTTTGATTACAATTTAATTTTTTGTGTTATTTTTTACAATTTCAAGTTCTATCGGGCTTAAAAAAACACCCTTTAGAACAAAATTCAAAGCCAACGATAGCGTTTCAAAGCCAGAATAGAATCAATTCTATTTTCTTGGCTTTGCTCTCTCGTGAGTATTTTTTTTTGCTTTGGCATTGCCAGTCATTTACAAAAAAAAAGGGTTGATTTTGTTTATGAAACACGTCTTGTTTATGAAACACATCTGTGTATTGCAAAATTATAAGAAAAGTATATATATGGGCACTTCCACCGAAAGGTCTACCAAGACCAAAAAACCAAAAGTTCCTGAAACGAATTTGTTTTAACATATTTTCATAGGAAAACAATCAAATTTAACTAACGTGAACAAATTTTACATTTATTCATAACCCATTTCGAGATATTCGAATGTAAAGTCGAGAAAGCCAATTTTTTCTCATTGAGACATTTCTATTGCACCTTTTGTTTAGTTAAAAGTTCTTAAAGAGAAGCATTAAATGTTGACTTTTGCTTTTAAAAAATCTTTCTGGAGATACAAAGAGCTAAAAAAAATGCATAACAAACTATGCAATTCAAAAAATAAGGGTTAGTTTTTGCTTTGCTTTATCACATATTTCGATGTCCCGTGCGACATTGAAAAACAACATTTGTAATTAGTGCGTCAAGTGGACTTGACGAAAGTTCATCAAATATTGAGAACAAACACAGATTTTTATTACAATTAAAATAAAAAAAAAAATATTAAAAAATAATAAAATTTGTGATCTTGGTTCTTATATAAAGTTGGTCACGTGCGACATGGTAAGTGTGGATTTGAAAATTTTGAAAAAATATTTTTTTCTTAAATAAATGATTTACTTAAGTATTTTAATGCATTCTTTTAAATTATTTAAATATAAATGAGTATAAACGGCGAACAAAATAAAGAGAGATGCAAACGGCGGAGAGAAAAGTTAATGGAAGATGAAATGAAATTACAAGACAACAAATTAAACAAGTAGAAAAGTTAAATTCGACTAGGCGAATCTATGAATACCCTCCACAATGCCCTTTTTAATGAAAGTAAATAACATTTTGGATTAGAAATATTTAATGTTATGTAAAATTTTTTTTTAAGTAATTTTTGAAAAAAAAAAATAATTTACTAAATTTTTTTTTGAGTGTAAAATTTTTTTGAGTGTAAAACTTTTTCGAGTGTATTTTTTTGTGACAAAATTTTTGAGTGACAAAAATACGTTGTAAAATAGTTTTGTGACTTACCAATGTTTAACATGTTTTCAACACGTGAATACGAACCAGACCAGGGAAACGAAAAATATATATGCCAAGTTTTCTAAGCTTATTTATTTATAATTTGTTAAAAAAGAACAACAAAAAAAACATAAATATGATGATGGAAAAAACGGTCCCGTGCGACAGTGATTAAAGTTAAATTAAAAAAAAGTAGAAATAATTTTGAGGAAAAATTTTATAACTTTTAAGAGACATTATAAGCCAACATTTCAAAATTAGTCGAATTGTGATATTGCCTCAGGTTTCGCTGAAATCAGAGTTTTGATTAATTGTCGCAAAAACGACTTCTGTTTTTTGTCCCGTGCGAATGGTTGTCTATTTTGCGATTATCTCGAAAGCTTGAAACAATTTTCAAAATCAACCTGAGCAACAATTATAGAGCTAGTTAAGAGCTATAAGTTTCCCCTTTTGTCAAGAAAAAAAATCTTTTTATTTTGACTTTTATTTCAACTTTAATGTGTGCAACGGTCACGTTCGACATGATGGAATTGCCCATATGTAAAAGAAAGTGAAATATAATTTACCGCCAATTATTATAAAAAAAACAAGTACCAAAAAAATATCAATAAAAACACCAAAGCAGTTTTATGTTTCACCGAAAAAAATATAATTTTCAGGAAAAATTTATTTTTCTTCCACCAAATAATTATATTTCTGTTATTCTTTGTGTGTGTGTGTATACAAACAAACGCCAGAACAAAATTCAAAGCCAAAGCCTTTGTTTAAATCAAAAGCCCTCTCTTTACACAAAATTCAAAGCCAACGCCAGAATTGTAATTGCACACTAATATCTACTGTGTCGCTTGGTGTTTTAACCGGTTGACCAATAAAGATATGAACATTTTTAAAAGTTTTTATGATTGTCTGTGAAATTTCTAATATATCGGTTGTGTCGATTCGTGCTTTTACCGGTTGATTTTCGAAATACAGGCCAATTCCTTTTAATACCGTTTAAAACGGTATTTATAACGGTATTGGTCTATAAAACGAAAACCAACCGGTACAAACACAAAGCGACACATCAGATATACTAGAAATTTCATAGACTTTTATAAAAACTTTTCAAAAAGTTAATATCTTTATTCAAAATATAAAATTAAAAATTAAAAAAAAAATATCTCACTTAAAATGATAATTATAATGGGCATTAAAAGATTCGTCCAAGTCGAATTTAAGTTTTCTACTTGGTCAAATTAAGTTATTTGCTTCTTTTTGCATTGTGAAGGGTATTAATATATTCGGCAATGCCTTATTTAACTTTTTTATTTGTTTTTTTTTTTTTAATAAAAATACTAAAGTTTCTTGGTAAAATCAAAACTATAAATTTTAGTTAAAACTACTGCAGTTGTATTAAAAATTTAATAGTTTTTAATATTAATGGCAAAATCTAAATCCACAAAAAATATACTACAGGTTTTAACTATGTAGTTACAAATTATTAAAAATACTATAACTTTTTATAATTACATACTTTAATTAAGACTTTTTTTGTTAAAAAAGAAGACAACACCCAAAAGATATAAACGTTTGCGTAAAAGTAAAATTATAATGAAAATTATGTAAAATCAGCTTAAAAATATAAGTACAAGTAAAACGATTTATATTTATATTTTTATTTTTCTACTGCAACACTAACAACAAATACCAACAAGCAACAACAACTAATTCACTGGGTTGGAAAATTAATTGTGTGCAGTAAGATTTTCTTTTTTATAGTTGTTTTCATTTTCCTGTTTTCTGATTTTTTTTTTGCTTTTCATTATTGTTGTATCCTTAAAACCACAGGCTTACAATTAAAAACAACCAAAAACATAGCAGGAGCAAAAAGAACTTCTCCAAAAGTAAGTGAGAAGTATCATGGAAAATAACAACTTTGAACAGTAATTAAAATTTACAGCAAACATTTTGTTCGAAAAAAAAATACATGTACAGTAGAGTGACTCAAAAAAAAAAGTTGATGATGTACCCCCCTCAAAATTAACTTAGCCATGTTTTATGAAGATTCCCAAAATATTTGGGCTCTAGCGATAATCTCCCGTGAGCTAAACCGCGTCAAAAAAGGGTCCAAAAATGGTATTTTTCATGAATATAAAATCCAGCAAATTTTTTTTTGTCCAATGAATGACCAAATATAATAGATATTTAGGAATTCTTTGATTCTGCATTAAAACATTTTAAAAAACTAACCACAGACTCAAGATAAAGAGATGTTTATGTCAGTTTTTTGATGCTTTTCAATTCGATTTTACTGAAAACTTTAATAACTTTGTTATTTTTTGTCCGATTTTCACTTTTAATACATCGTTAGAAAGGTGTTGACCACCGCTTGGGATTTTAGTCAAAAATTAACCCTTAACTGTACTGTCTTACTTTTTTATAACATTTACTTCGACATCATTAAAAAAAACATTTTATAACCACAAAAAGCATATCTTTGTGCAGGAAACACGTTTAATTTATATATTTGGCCACAATTAATTTAACCCATGCATGACCAAAATATTTTGGCAAAAATTTTTAAAAAAGTTTTTGCGGAAATTATTGAAAGCTAGCAGAAATACTTTACAAAAATAAAATAAAATAAAAAGAGTTTTTGCGTTTTTTGCACGAATATATGCGATTAAGACCAAAATTTGTTTATATATTATTTTTAAAATTAATTTGCACATACAAATTTCGAAAAAAAAAATTGACCGGGAATGTGGTGCACGTAATAATTATTTGATATTAATAAGGACGTCTAGATAAACAAAAACCTTATTTAATTATATTTTTTTAAAGTATTACAACTAGCTTTCAATAATTTCCGCAAAAACTTTTTTAAAAATGTTTGCCAAAATATTTTGATCATGCATGGGTTAAACTAATTGTGGCCAAATATAATAATTAAACGTGTTTCCTGCACAAAGATATGTTTTTTGTGGTTATATAATGGGTTTTTAATGATGTCGAAGTAAATGTTATAAAAAATTAAGACAGTGCAGTTAAGGGTTAATTATTGACTAAAATAAACAAAACCTTATTTAATTTTATTTTTTAAAGTATTACAACTAGCTTTCAATAATTTCCGCAAAAAATTTGTTAAAAATGTTTGCCAAAATATTTTGATCATGCATGGGTTAAATTAATTGCGGCCAAATATATTAATTAAACGTGTTTCCTGCACAAAGATATGCTTTTTGTGGTTATAAAACGGTTTTAAATGATGTCGAAGTAAATGTTATAAAAAAGTTAGGCAGTGCAGTTAAGGGTTAATTTTTGACTAAAATCCCAAGCGGTGGTCAACACCTTTCTAACGATGTATTATAAGTGAAAATCGGACAAAAAATACCAAAGTTATTTAAGTTCTCATTAAAATCGAATTGAAAAGCATCAAAAAACTGACGTAAACATCTCGTTATCTCGAGTCTGTGGTTGGATTTTTAAAACGTTTTAATGTAGAATCAAAGAACTCCTAAATATCTATTATATTTGGTCATTCATTGGACAAAAAAAAATTTACTGATTTTTTTATTCATGAAAAATACCATTTTTGGACCCTTTTTTGACGCGGTTTAGCTCACGGGAGATTATCGCTAGAGCTCAAATATTTTGGGAATCTTCATAAAACATGTCAAAGTTAATTTTGAGGGGGGTACAACTTGAACTTTTTTTTGCCCATGTAAGGTGAGTCGGTCTAATGTACAGTCGAACCCGGTTATAACGATCTCCGAGGGACATTTTTTTTTTATCAACCTGGTTTTATTTCCAAAAAAAAAAAGTTCCAATTTTATTTTATTTGACATTTTTTTTGAAAATAAACGACTTATTGAGAAGAAAACATTATTATAATATTAACCTTATTGAGAAGAAAACATTATTATAATATTAACCAAAAAATTCTATCTTTTTTGAGTTTGGTAAATATAATTGTGGCACATTTCAAAATATCTTTGGGAGTTCGTTATAAAAAAAAAAATAGACATGAAATTGTGTCCACGGACCGATAATAAGTAGTTCGTTTTAACCGAGGATACGCTATAAGCGAGTTTGTTATAAAAGAAGTATTTTGTGTGAAAATTGTTGCCAAAACGTCGGGACTTTGGAATTAGTTCGTTATAAACGAGAATTCGTTATAACCGAGTTCGTTTTAACAGAGTTTGACTGTATATTGCATGAGAACAAATTTAATAAGATTATCCTTTTTATATTTGTTTTGATGTATTTGCTGTTATTGAAAAGAAAGTTTGCACCTGGAAATAAATAAATTTATCGTTTTTTTAAATATTGAACTGACCAGGAAAATTACAAATATCACAAAATCTTTTTTAAATTTCAACTTACAAGGGAAGTATCTCAACCCTTATGAACCGATTTGTCTGAAACTTAAAATATATATTAAAGAGACGATTTTAAGGTTGGGGTGTCTCGTCTTATCGGCCATATCGGTGTTTAAAAATTTCGTTGTCCCCTTATGAAACCATGTGGACCTTCGGGAAAATATTGATAACTTCCGAACTAACAGGAATATCATCTAGGACAAAAATAAGGGTCGACTTAAATTTTATAAAGATTATTTCTTATCCATATGGATATCGTAGGTCTATGTCTTCACATAAGTACCCCCCAAAATTTACACATTTTCCTGAAAAAAATATTTAAAGAAGCCGAATTTTTACAAGGTTTGCCACCATTGGATAGGCATTAGGGTGCGCCAAAAATGTCAACTTTCGATTTTATACCGTCACTCCCCCTAGAAATATTCGTTTTGGTATCAAAATACACTATGCAAAAAATTATGGCGATCGCTTGAGGGGAAAGGGTGCCTCAAACGCCTTGAAAATGGAGAAATATGTCAAATTTGCCCATTAGATAAAAAAAAAATTTTTTTTTTGTTGTTATTCAATTTCGCCAAAATTTTTTTTTTGTATTAGGTTTAATAAGAACTACTTACAAAAAAAATATAAGCTCTCCACTACATCGCTTACCCATTTCAACTTGCGATACAAAAAAGGGCAGTTATTTTTAGGGGTACCCAAAAGTAACATTTTTACATTTTTGAAAATTTTATTAAAAAAAAATTTTAAAATTAAAATCGCTCTCCACCAGTTTTTTATATATATTATAAAGATAAAAAATGTGAAATATTATAAATATCCGTTCGGCAGTTTTTCTTTTATAGCGACTTGAAGTTAGCGGATTTCAAGGAAAATTGATTTTTTGCTGTATTTTCTTTAATTTTGAACTTATTATTACATTTTAAACAAATTGACTATATTGGCTTTGCAAGTAATTAAATTGGATCATAAATTTTAGTAAGTAAATAATTTTTGCAGGACATCATTAACCCTTGCAAACCCGGGTCGAAGATGACCCACAGGGCAAATATTCCCCATTGTATGCCGGCTTTTATATTTTTATTAAATATAATAAAATTAATCTGTAAAAATAAATGTTTTAGTCCAAGTTTATTTAAATCTACATGTGAAAAAACAATGTTTTTAAATTATAGCGCATTTTTTATATACGGTGGGTGACAATACAATGAAACTTTTCTAAAGTAGATCCAATTTTATTTTAAAGTGAGTATTATTTTTAAAAATGTTATTAATGTAATTTATAAAGCTTTAATTTAAGTTAAATAGCCTGCAGATTGAGCAAATATTAAATGAAATACGCGTGTCGCGCTGGAAAATGAAATTATTTATACACATTTTTTTTTAGAAAATTATTTAAGAATATTTTGAAGTCGATTTTTTCTAAATTCAAAGAAAAAATTGTCCATTAGCTTTTCTTTAGTCATCAACAAATTTTTTCAACAACCCAAACAAAAAATTAAATTTTTTAAATAAAGTAGAAGAAATCATGAATGCTTAATGTGTTTGATACAATCAAAAAATATTTCATCATATTTATGAAAAGCTTCATTAAATATACAAAAACTCCATAAAAAGGGTTAAATTCTTTAAGTGCATACACGATGAATAGCTAAAACTATTTCCATTTACTAATTTCATGATAAAAAAAAAAATAGCTTAAAGAATAATATTTCCAAAGTGGGACATAATTGACCCGGGTTTACATCGGTTAAAGCTAAACTGTAAAAATTACTAAACTAACTAAAATTTATGATCTAATTTAATTACTTGCAAAGCCAATATCGTCAATTTCGCTTAAAACGTAGTAATAAGTTCAAAATTAAGGAAAATACAGCAAAAAATCAATTTTCCTTGAAATCCGCTAACTTCAAGTCGCTATAAAAGAAAAACTGCCGAACGGATATTTATAATATTTCACATTTTTTATCTTTATATTATATATAAAAAACTGGTGGAGAGCGATTTTAATTTTTTTAATTTTTTTTTTAATAAAATTTTCAAATATGTAAAAATGTTACTTTTGGGTACCCCTAAAAATAACTGCCCTTTTTTGTATCGCAAGTTAAAATGGGTCAGCGATGCAGTGGAAAGCTTATATTTTTTTTGTAAGTAGTTCTTATTAAACCCAATACAAAAAAAATTTTTTGGCGAAATTGAATAACAAAAAAAAAAAAAAAATTTTTTCATCTAATGGTCAGACTTGACATATTTCTCCATTTTCAAGGCCTTTGAGGCACCCTTTCCCCTCAAGCGATCACCATAATTTTTTGCATAGTGTATTTTGATATAAAAACGAATATTTTTGGGGGGAGTGCCGATCTCTTGCATAATTTTTTTTTTACCCATACAACTTTGGCGCACCCTAATAGGCATTAAAAAAACATTTCTTATCATATAAAAACATATTATAGTTTATAAAAAAGAAATGGCTGAAAATTCCAAAAAACGATTTTGTCGCCATTTTTTGACCCATGTTTTGAACCTCTAAATCCCCGATATGGCCGATAAGCCGAGACACCCCAACCTTATAATTGTCTCTTTGATATATACTTTAAGTTTCAGGCAAATCGGTTCATAAGGGTTGAGATACTTCCCTTGTTAGTGAAACTAAAATAAATGTTTAAAAAACCGGCAGTTTTTGGAATTTAGAAAAACTGTTAATGCAGTTGTGTGTACAAAAGCTTGAACCATCACTGCTCAATGTTTAAGGATTACCCCACTTTATCCGTAAAAGTTACACAGAAAAAAATAAAAAATTAATTTGAGTAAATTTTTAATACTATTGAGTAAAAAATTACTCAATTTTGCACCAGTAAACGATTTAATAGTATTGAGTAAATTTTTAATAAAAAATAATTAAATGCTTACTAAAAAATTTTTAATGGATACTATTAAAAATTTAATTAAAAATTTTTAAATTTTTTAAGTAACTTTTTAATTGTGTCAAGTAAAAATTTACTCAAAATTTATCAATTTATTTTTTTAAAAAGTTTAAAAAAGTTTTACATTTTTTTTTCGAAAAAAATGTTTTTTCAAACTTTACCAAATATATTTATGTCTTGAAGACATTGGAAAATTTTATAAAGATGATTTCAAACTTTCATATACATACACAAAAAACTATAAACTAAACGAGAATTCAAAACACGAAGAGAATAAAAAAAAATAAAAAAAAAATATTAAATTTTGTATTAAATTATTTACTCAAATTTTTTTTTTAGTTTTTGAGTAAATTTTTAATTGCGTCAATTAAATAATTACTCAAATCTTATTTAAAAATTTAAACAAGTGATTACTCAAATTTTTTTTCCCAATATTTTTTTCTGTGTACAGAGGGTTAAAGTTGAAGAATCGATAAAAATGGCTTGAAATAATCCATAGTTTTTACCTTCTTTCGCTTTTTTTTTAAGTTCTCCTTATATTTCCATCTTTTCCGGCATAACACAAAGTCAAAAGGATTATTTTAATGTTGGTTTGATCGCTTGATAAGAAGTTATAAGACGGTTAAGTTTTGAAACCAAAAATTAAGAGTTTCTTAATTTTCGATGTTTTTTGAGCAGGGACTTCTGCCACCTCTATAAAATTAAAAAAGTTGAACTAGAGTTGGTAGCTGTAGTAATTCTTAACATTTTGGAATTAATCCCGTAAATGTGTCACGAATAGTTAAGGAGTTTCAGCAGATCAAAGTTCGAAAGAAAAAACGTAATTTTTTTAAAATACCAGTTTTCGCGAGGCACATTCGCGGTTTCATTCGAAATTTGGTGGACTCTTGCGTAAACTGAGTTTTTTAGGAGTTTACATAAAAAAAATCACTGGCTGGTTTATAAAAAATAAATTGCAAAAATTTAATGGCATTTGTAAAAATTGTGCGAAATTTGCAAATCTGTTTCCTTTTTATACCCTCCAACTACAGTATGGGGGTATACTCACTTTGTCATTCCGTGTGTAACGCATCGAAATATCGGTAGGGGACCCCATAAAGTATATATATTATTGATCAGTGATCGATTCTAAGACATTCTAGCTATGTCCGTCCGTCCGTCCGTCCGTCCGTCTGTCCGTCCGTCCGTCCGTCCGTCCGTCTGTAGTTAACACGATGCAGTCCAAAATAAAAGAGCTAGATCGCTCAAGTTTGGCGTAAATATGTCTTATGGTCCTAGGCAGGTTAAGTTCGGAAATGGGCCAAATCGGACCAGGGGGAAAAAAGTTCCCCCTTGAAGAACTAAACCAACCTCTTAAAAATGCTAATTTTTTTAACGTTTTTTTGTATTTTTGTGAACCAAATGAGTTGTTTTTATGTTCGTTTATAGTCCTGAGCTTGGACCCAGAGAATTAAAAAATGCCCCTTTTTTTGCCCCGCCCCTCTTTTAAGGGCGTGGATAAAAAAATAACTTAAATAACACTGCACAACAAAATCAAATTTTTTCCAAAATTACAAGGTCAGACCAAAAAATTTTGATAGAAGAGACAAAAAAAAAATACACGTGTATCGGCGTTTTGAAAGTTTACATCTGGGTTTCATTTTAGGGGGAGGTAAAGTTTCCCCCAAATGCAGATGTTGTATTGTCAATCGTCTTTGAATATCGAGTGAAGCTTACGTTTAAAGTATTTGATGTGTTCAGCAAATTTATATAAAATGATACGTAGAACATTTTTGTGGAATATATTAACCCTCTAGCTCCTCACGATAAGGGTCTTTTTTGTCCTTCTTTTCAAAAAGAGCAAAAAACACCATTAAAACAGGGATTTAAGGGGTTTTAATGTTCCGGAAAAATATTCGCCGTAAAATTTTACTATAAGTCCTTGAATACACCAAAACGGAAAACTCAACCAGAAGGTCAGAATTAAGACACAAAAAAAGAGATCTTAGGGTTAATTTCGCATTTATTAAGAAAATCGAGTAAAGCTTACGTTTAAAGTATATGGTGTGTTCAGCAAATTTATGTAAAATGTTACGGAGAACATTTTTGTAGAATATGTTAACCCTCTAACTCCTCAAGATAAGGGTCTTTTTTGTCCTTCTTTTCAAAAAGAGCAAAAAACACTATTAAAACAGGGATCTAAGGGGTTTTAATGTTCCACAAAAATATCCGCCGTAAAATTTTACTATAAGTCCCTGAACACACCAAAACAGAAAACTGAACAAGAAATTCAGATATAAGACACAACAATAGAGAGCTTAGGGTTAATTTCGCATTTATTAAGAAAATCGGGTAAAGCTTACGTTTAAAGTATATGGTGTGTTCAGCAAATTTATCTAAAATATTACGGAGAACATTTTTGTAGAATATGTTAACCCTCTAACTCCTCAAGATAAGGGTCTTTTTTGTCCTTCTTTTAAAAAAGAGCAAAGAACGCCACTAAAACAGTGATTTAAGGGGTTAAAATGTTCCGCAAAAATATTCGCCGTGAAATTTTACTATAAGTCCCTTTCACGGCAAATATTTTTGCGGACCATTTTAACCCTTTAAATAGCTGTTTTAATGGTGTTTTTGCTCTTTTTCAAAAGAAGGACAAAAAAGACCTTTACCTTGAGGAACTAGAGGGTTAACATATTCCACAAAAATGTTCTCCGTAACATTTTACATAAAATTGCTTCACACACCATATACTTTAAACGTAAGCTTAACTCGATTTTCTTAATAAATGCGAAATTAACCCTAAGCTCTCTTTTGTTGTGTCTTATTTCTGACTTTCTTGTTAAGTTTTCCGTTTTGGTGTATTCAGGGACTTATAGTAAAATTTCACGGCGGATACTTTTGTGGAACATTCAAACCCCTTAAATCCCTGTTTTAATGGTGTTTTTTGCTCTTTTTTAAAAGAAGGACAAAAAAGACCCATATCTTGAGGAGTTAGAGGGTTAACATATTCCACAAAAATGTTCTCCGTAACATTTTACATAAATTTGCTTAACACACCATACACTTAAAACGTAAGCTTCACTCGATATTCAATGACGATTTACAATACAACATTTGCATTTGGGGGAAACTTCACCTCCCCCTAAAATGAAACCCAGATGTAAACTTTCAAAACGCCGATACACGTGTATTTTTTTTTTGTCTCTTCTATCAAAATTTTTTGGTCTGACCTTGTAATTTTTTTTTGTGTTGTACAGTGTAATTATAAAACTATAATACTTAAGTGCACAAAGCAGACAAAAATGAACTTATAAACATATACCGTGAGGGCCAAGGAGTCACCCCAGCTCACCGACCCCTCCCCTTACCTTGCCCCCCCTTAAAACAACGCCCCTGTCAAATTTTTTATTTTTTTTAATTTTTACATGTTGGAGGGTATAATAGATTCGGCACAGCCGAATTTAACACTCTCACTTGTTTTTAGTAGCAATGCATTATGTTCATTTTAACACACCAAAAGACGTGCCTTAACGAGTAGAACTGATTTGCTTTTTGACTTTTTACTTTAAGCCATTCTGAGCGGATAGCGCGATGATTTTATCTAAACCTGTTTTGATTTGGCACATCCAATCCTTTTTATGAAATCGGATGAAATTTTTTTTAAATGAAAGCCCACTTTATGTGTCATCATAAAATCAGAGGTGGGCTAAAAAGTTTTGATGATTATAGATTTTTTGGACCATATTCAATTTTCTTGTTATCAAAAAACATCACCGATTTTTTTTAAACTACTGGTACAATGATAAAATTTTTGTGATTTTTATCATTAATACCAACGCGCATTGCCTAAATATGTTTTAAAAAATTATGAAACTTTTCTTTGCCTAAATATGTTATAAAAAATTATGAAACTTTTCTTTTACCGCGAATTAATTGCGATTTTAGGTACTTACAAGGGAGGTCTCCCTGGTGTCACCCTCCGATGTTCATGAAATTTGGATATGTTGTTAAGAACGAAAATTAATTCGACACGTATTTTTTTTTAGCGGCCCAATCTCATTTTTAGGGGGGTCGATTTGTATGGGGGGAAATTGACCTTTTTCAGTTTTTTACGATTTACGCCTATTTAAACAAAATTAATATGGGCATGTGTGGTATCAGATTAAAGGTATTAAAAATACCTATCTCGTGGTTCTAACAACAGGCCAAAGCAGTTAATATTTTTCGACTTATTAACAAAAATGTCCTAAAATTTTGGTATTTTACTCAATATGACGAAAAGTTGTGCATGTTTGGACACGTTCTTAGCACACGTTGATAGGTTTTCCACAGACCTTTCATTTGTTATGTAACATGACTAGGTTTCTCTGCATAATATAGGAGATAAACGAAAAAAACTGAAAAATGGACTTATCTTCCCCCCTCCTTTTTACCCCCTAAATATGAATTTGGGCCGCTAAAAAAAGTACGAGTCCCTTTATTTTATCTGCTCTACAAAATAAAACCGATTCCATAGAGATCCGCGGGTGACACTAGGGAGACTTCCCTTGTCAGATATTTTTTTTTTAAATCGTTTGATCATTAAAAGATTAAATTTATATCATATATTTTAGAAGAAATTATATATCCTGGCATATTTTAATAACGCATGCAACAAATGTGCAGAAAAAATCCTTTAAAATATTTTTAAGATTTTTAAAACCGCTAAATCTTAAAACCGCCATAACTTTTGACCCCCTTGCGCGATTCAATTTACGCGAACGAATTTCTTATTCTTAAATAGCTTCTAATATTTATGCCAACATTCATCGATGTGCCATCAAAACAAAAATCACATCGCTTTTACCTCAAAATTTAAGTCTTACAATTAGACGGAACTACACATATATATGCTAAGGCTCAGTACAAGGGTGGTGCGTATTCCAATGAAGTGCTCAGATATTGATAGTGTGGAAAAGTTGGAAAAGTAAGTAACAAGGCTTTTTAAACCAAAATTATCAAAATCGGTCTTCTGTTCGCGAATCAAAATTTGGGGTTTTTTAAAAAAATTTACATAATATAAAAAAATATGTCTGCGAAGTTTGTACTCGTGCCCAAACCATTGAATCATGATAATGTTTTGCTGTATAAGTAGGTGTTCTTTCCAAAGCAAAATTTTTCTAGGAAAAATAACGCTATATTATTTTTTTATTATATGCAAAATGCATTGAAATCTCGGTCGAGGACCCCATTATATTTACATATTATTGATCCGTAAAGCTTTCTAAGACATTCTAGTGATATCCATCTATCGGTTTGCCTATGTGTGTCGATAACAAAAAGTTTTTGGTGAAAAAAGGGTTTTAATGAAAAAATTTTATTGATAAAAATAAATATTTAATGAAAAAAAAAAAAAATTATGAAAAAAAATATTGATGAAAAAAAAAATATTGATGAAAAAAAAATATTGATGAAAAAAAATATTGATGAAAAAAAAATATATTAATGAAAAAAAAAAAAAAATATTGATGAAAAAAAAATATTGATGAAAAAAAAAATATTGATGAAAAAAAAAAAATATTGATGAAAAAAAAAATATTGATGAAAAAAAAAAATATTGATGAAAAAAAAAATATTGATGAAAAAAAAAAAATTGATGAAAAAAAAAAAAAATATTGATGAAAAAAAAATATTGATGAAAAAAAATATTGATGAAAAAAAAAAAATTTATGAAAAATAATTATGTTACGTTTTATTCACCAGCTGGTGAATATTTTTGTTATTCACCACGAGGTGAATTATTATCCAAGTTACAAACCCAAGTTAGTAAAATTTTTGGTTTTAAGAAAATGAAAATAGTAATTCCAATTTTCTTTTTTGTTAGTCGTTAGCTTATATAGTCAAACTGAGGTGGCGTCCTGCAACTTTTTTAAAATTAGACCCCAGCCAAAAAACATTATCATGTTAAAACATTATCATGTTAAAAAAAACAAGTAGAAAAGTTAAATTCGACTTGGCAGAATCTATAAACATCCTCTACAATGCCATTTTTAAAGAATGGTAAATTGTCTAACGAAGAAAAAAATTAACAATTTTGATTAGAAATATTTTATTTTGAGTAAAAAACTTGTTTTTTGTCATTTTTGTAAAAATAAGAAAAATAACTAATTTTTTTTTTTTTTTTGAGTATAAAATTTTTTCCGAGTGTAAAGTTTTTTTTTTTTTGTGTAAAAATATTTTTAAATAAAAAAAATTCTTTTTAAAGCAGTTTCGTGGCTTTCCAATGGTTTTAAAGCTTGGTTTTTTAAGGTTCGGTTTTTTTTAGCACGTGAAGTTAAGGTGAAGCGAATCTGAAATTTACGGGTTTGCTAATAACTTTTAAACCACTAAACCGATTTGGCTGAAATTCAATATGAACCAGGCTAACAAAGCGACAAATATATATGCTAAGCTTCAGCATACTCAGGATTGTCTTTAAAAAGTTATCGTATTTTTTCAGTGTTGGCTACCGTTACCCTTTCAATACCGTTACCGATTAAAAACCCTTTAATATTGACTACCGATACCGTTACCAATACCGAAATAAAAAAATTTAAATACCGTTACCGATAAAAAACCGTTACCTTTATTCGGATTTTTACCGGTATTATATCGGTTTTGTTACGGTTTTCTTAATATTACAAGTTTTCATTTTTTTGCGAATTAAAAAAAAGTGAAAATGACCAAATTCGAAATTAACTAAATTTTGCAAAGAAAATGTGGAAACCTGTCCAACCATTCGCATTTTACTTAACAAGTTTCAAAGAGAAAAGTGAGTGCCACGTAATGTAAACATTCTTTAGTGGGACAATGAACTATGAGAAGAACCGGGGGCTAATTACATATCGTGAACCTATATTCAAAATATGCCAACTCAAATTTGACCGAAATGAGTTTCCGATGGAAAATAGCTCCCCTATGCAATACCCATCTGTGGTAAAAGTTTCAGAGCAAAAAAATAATTTTTTGTCGTTTTACATCCATTTTTGTTATTCTGCTAACTCAAAGTACATATTTTTTTGGTGAAAATAAATGCCAACTCCCATAGTAAATTTCCAAAAATTTTTCAAAATTTTTTAAAAAAAAAATTAGACCACATATCTTATTGCATTTGCCTTTCTGAACACGAATCTGGTAAAGATTTTGATATCTAATGCCTAGTTTTCGAGATATTGCCATTTTGAAAATATCGGTAAATAGTGTTTGCAAAAAAAAAAATTTCTTATATATATGTAACTTTCAAACTATTTATCAGATTGAAACATTATGAGTGGGGCAAATAAAGTCAATGATATAAGCTTTCAAAATAGCTAGTTTGGAGTGAGCCTTCTACAATAAAGCGTGAGTTACAGAGTGCCAAAGTTGACCACCCTGAGATTAAAAGGCTTTCGGAGCTAGTAACTTTTAAAAATATGCAAAGATTTTTAATTTTTTTTAGTTTTTGCAATTACCGCGCTAAGGAAAACAAAATCCAAAAAAAAAAAAAAATTTATAAAAATTTTTCAAAAAAAAAATTGTTTTTATTTTCCGACAAAATATGCCAACTCTAAAAAAATATTTGTTTTTTGATATAGTAATAAATGCCATCTCAAAAAAATACGCAAACCAGTGCAAAATATGAAATTTTTGGCATAGGTAAAAATTATTTAGAATATTTAAACCATCTTATGGAAGGTACATTGTTTATTTTTACAATAATATGCAAAATAACTAGTTTTTTAGCTCTCCTGAAAAGTAAGCTTTTTCGAGTTGGCATTTATTGAATATAGTTCGACGATATGTAACTTGATAATCGTAAATCGTTATCGTTAGCTCATTATTCTATTACTATAAAATGACACTATATGGTAATGGAATAACGATGGAAACGATACAATTGACGACTATCAAGTTACATAATTACCCAGTCAGAAAAATACAAAAGGGCCAAGGTTGGCAAAGCGTTGGTGCCAGTATTACCAACGTTGGCCGATAACACGGTTTGCAACTAATACTGTACAGTGGCATTGTTGGATTGATAACGCCAGATGTAGCTCCGCCAATTGTTTTTTCTGGTGTTGGCAGACTGTTGGCAAAACAAAAAACACTGCACATCACCAGTGTCATATTTTTAAGTAATACTACGCTGTGCCAAAGTCGGATTTACAAAAAATACTGTACAGTGCTATTGTTGGATTGATAACGCCAGATGGGGCTCGGGCCAATTGTTTTTTCTGGTGTTACATTTAAAATATTAGCTTTTTACTGTGATATGCCTGCCCGAGCGTTTATCAAGTGTACCAAGGGTCACACAGGTTTTTTTCTTGTGAAAGATGCACCGTAAAAGGAGAAACAGTAAATAAAACACGCATTTTTAAAGAAATAAATTGTGAACAACGTACGCTCCAGTCGTTTAGAGAAAAGGCTAACGCTGAGCACCATTTAGCTAAAGAAACCAGTCCACTTCTCGATATTCCTAACTTTGACTTAATAAAATCCGTCGTTTTGGATGAAATGCATATGTTGTACCTTGGAATTGGGAAAACGTTACTTCAGAAACTTATTTTTAAGAATCCAGATTCTTATATTTCCGAAGAAAACGTAGCAATTATGCAACAAAATTTTTCAAAAATATCTAAAGATATTACAGCTGAGTTCCAAAGAAAAACGTTTGATTTAATGGATACAGGAAATTGGAAAGCTACACAATATCGTTTTTTTTATTATATGGCGGAGGGATAGTTTTGAAAAATGTATTGAAATCTAATCAGTACAGACATTTTTTACTTCTTTTTACAGCTTGTCGAATTTTGTCATCTAGCAAATTAGCTACATTGAAAGCTGATTATGCTAAGCAGTTATTAAGGAAATTTGTTGAACTTATGTCATATTTTTATGGACCAAAATCACATACAATGAATATTCACAACCTTATTCATATCGCAGATGACGTTGTTAATATAGGGGCGCCGCTATCTCAATTTTCCGCGTTTGATTTCGAAAATAGCCTAGGTTTTATAAAAAGTATTATAAATTCTCCAACCAACCCCATCGAAGAAGTTCAAAGAAAACTTCATATTTTTCGATCAAACGATTCATCAAATAATTTTCCATTGCTTTATCGTATCAATAGAAGCTTAAAATATTCTCTTGGACAAATTTTAGAAACCTCGGAAATAGGAGTTACTTTTAGCTTTGTTATTATCGAAGGCAATAAAATTTCACCACTTCCTCCTGATAACGTATGCTTACTAAGAAATGGAAATGTTATTACGGTTAACGAAATTTTTAGTAGGAAAGTGTCGAATTTCAAATGTGATGATATTTTTTTTAAAGGCAACGTTTTTCTTGAAGTTACTGATTTTGTGGAATATCCACTTCCATCAAGTGAAATAGGATTGTATGATGTTAGAAAATTAGATGAAAATAACACTGAAATTAACATAAGTATGGTAGAATTCAAGTGTATTCTTACTACATGTGATGATAAAACAATTGCTATTACTCTATTACACTAATTTTAATAATATATATGTAAATTATTTAATAACTCTTTGTTAATATAATAAAAGGTGTAATAAAAACAATATTTAATCGAAATCCAACCGCTTAAAAATAATTAATAAAAAAATAAATGGTCGTAAATGTTGTATTAAATGTACTGGCAGAGTACAATTCTGTTTGTAATTACCAACGTTGAAACGCTGTTGGCATTTCCAATAAATCCAGTGCTCCGCCAGTACAATATTTTTTGTACGGTTGGCAGTTTCTGATTGGGTACCCTCCCTGAATTCTGCCAAATCGAAAAAGTTTTGATGTCGGTGTCATCCACGCAGGTTAGCGTGGAGAGATTGTTGGTTGGAGTTAAATTCATATATCGTTTTAACTGATTTACCTGTTATTCAGTTTTACAAAGTATTTGCGGAATTTAAAAATTACGTTTTTCAAATTTCCGCAGATTATTTTGTTGATTTTTGCCAATTTAAACGATTATATCTAAAATTTTCCAAATTTAATAGAACTGACTATTTTGATAATTTTACAGAAACATTTAGTTGTGCTGCTTTAAAGATAGTTTTCTTAAAAAGAATTATTAAAAACCAGAATAACTAAAAAAAACTAAGCATATAAATCTTCAAAAAAATATTTTTCTGTAAAATTATTGTGTGGCTAATTTGTTTTGCTCTGCTTATTCCCTCTTTTAAATTATATAACTTTTTTACACAACAAACACAGTATGGGGTTATATCGAAATATCGGTCTAGGACCTCATAAAGAATATACATTATTGATCAGTGATCGATTCTAAGACATGCTAGCGATGTCCGTCAATCAGTCCGTCCGTCTGTCTGTAGAAGACACGATACAGTACATAATAATAGAGCAACCATCCTGAAATTTGGTGCGAATTCGTATTATGGTCATAGGCTGGCAAAGTTCTGAGATGAGAAAGACCAGGGTGAAAAATTCCCCTTAAAGAACTTACAAAACCCCAGAAAATCATATTTTATTTCATGTTTTTTGTCTATTTTTTTAGAAAATGAAACATTTTTATGCAATGTAAAAACTATTATTTTAGCGTTAATATCATAATAAATGAATTTCTTAACATTTATGGTGACGGGGAAGGTGTCCCGCTTTCCCTTAAAAAACTTCCCCTAAACATTTCTGAAAAGTATTTTTTAATCCCTGCCAATTATTTTTTTAACACCAGTCCACACCTGACTGCGGCTTTTCGTTTCATCCCCCTCAAATTAGCAGATTTCCTAAATGGCTCAAAATGCAGATTTTTCTGCTGACAGGACAGAGGTGTCTATATGAACATGAGTTCGTATTTGTTGAATTACAATATTGCGTGAATATTTTAGTTAGTATTTAATACTACTATATAATTATGTGTTGAAAATCCACTGAATTTAACAGTTTTTATACCCTCCACTCTAGTGATAGAGGGTATATATAAGTTTGTCATTCCGTTTGTAACACATCGAAATATTGGTCTAGGACCCCATAAAGTATATATATTCATGATCCTTGATCGATTTTAAGTCGATCTAGCGATGTCCGTCCGTCCGTCCGTCCGTCCGTCTGTCTGTCTGTCCGTTGAAAACACGCTTACTTTTGAAAGACTTTACGGAGACTCCTAAAGTTTGACATATATGTTCTCCATTTACCGGGTCAGGTTGGTATTGCAATCCAGCGAAATCGGTTCAGTGGTTCAAAAGTTATGAGTAAAATAGTAAATTTCGGCAAGGGTATTTTTCGAATTTACAAGATTAAAACCACTATAACTTTCAAAAGACAATTCTGAGGGGGATTTAGCTTAGCATATATATTTGTCGTTCCCCAAGGTTGTTTGGTTTTGAATTTCAGCAAAATCGGTTCAGTGGTTCAAAAGTTATAAGCAATGCAGTGGATTTCAGATTTGTTTCACCTTAAACTGTTGAAAACTCGTTAAACAAGTTTTAAAAGCATGGTGAAATACCAGTTTTGTAAAACTTGTTGTTGTTTGTTTTCTTGTCGTGGGGTGCAGTTTAGTTGTTAGACAAGTAAATATTTGTTATTGTTTTGTTATTGTTAGTGTAACTGTATGTAACGGGAAAAAATCAAATAAAGTATGTGTATGATTGAATGGTAATTTGTTTTTGGTTTTTAAAGAAGAGGATGGTAATAGAAAAAGAGGAAAATATGTGAAATAGTTTTTTTTTTGTATTACATATAGGAATAAAACAACAAAAATATTTTACAAAGTAATTTGTTACTCAAACAAATTGTACACTCAAAAAAAAAAAATGTTACACTCAAAAAAAAATGTACACATTATTATTATTTTTTTTTGAATGAAATGGCAGACTCAAAAAAATGTTGACAGTCAAAAAAATTGTACACTCAAAAAAATTTGATTGATTTAAAGAAAGTTTGAATCAAAATAATATACATATTTCTAATAAAAAATTTGTAGTGCAATTTTTTTAAATTTTTTTTAGTCAGTTATTATTAGATAACATTGTGGAGGGTATTCATAGATTCGACCTAGTCGAATTTAATTTTTCTACTTGTTTTTTTTTAATTTTTTAAAATAAATTTTCATTTTTGCGGGTTGTTAACTAATTTGTGACTTTTTAACATTCTAAGTAAATTTTATTCATAATACCGGTACGTACCGGTATTGATGTTTCGGAAACGGTTTACCGTTACTGACATGTTTGCAAGAAATGCGTACTTGCCGGAAAGAAATCAACCACCGCCCGAGCTCGAAAGGGTATCCTTTACTATGTCCAAGATATTTTTTCGAGCGCTTGCAGTTAAAAAGGTCCTTGAAGATCTCAACATAAACAAGTCCCCGGGGCCGGATGGTATTACGGCTGTGGTCCTGAAACGGTGTGCTTTGTCGTTGTGTCGTCCTTTGGCAACATTATTTAGCTACTCGTACCAGGTAGGAGTTTTTCCCTCTTGCTGGAAGGTGGCCAACGTCCAGCCAATTCCAAAAAAGGGAGAGGCTACAAACCCTGAAAACTACCGCCCAATAGCAATTTGCTCTACGCTCTCGAAAGTCATGGAGAGCATGATGAATCACCACCTGGTAAATTATTTGGAGTCTAATTCACTTTTGTGCGATCGACAGTATGGCTTTCGTAGAGGTCGTTCTACGGGAGACCTGTTAGCGTTTCTTTCGGAACGCTGGAGTCGTTCTATTCACCAATTTGGTGAAAGCAAGGTGGTTGCTCTAGATATTTCCAAGGCGTTTGATCGTGTGTGGCACGGTGCACTCGTTTCGAAGCTTATTGCGTTTGGTGTCGGTAGTGATTTCTCTCGATTCATATCGAGCTTTCTTAGAGACCGCTCTATACGTGTTGTTATAGATGGGTTCTCATCGGATGAGTTTCATCTGAATTCAGGGGTACCGCAAGGTTCTGTTCTATCTCCTACACTTTTTCTTATTTTTCTTAACGACCTTCTGGGTATAACTTCCAATCCTATCTATTCTTTTGCAGATGACAGCAACATTTGTCATTCATTTTCCTTTAATCATAGACCAAGCCTTACTGAGGTTGAAGCTATGAGGCAGAACATGAATGACACACTCAATCATGACCTTACGAAAATCTCCGAGTGGGGTCTTGCGAATCAGGTCGATTTTAATGCTCGTAAAACCCAATGTTGTATGCTGACCCACAGACGCCTTGTGGAATCAGCGTCATCTGTATCCATGGGCGGTATAACTATTGAGGAATCAGACACTCTTGATGTTCTAGGCATGAGAATCCAATGTGATGTTCGATGGAACCAACATGTTTTTCAAGTGTCGAAAGAAGCATTCAAGTGTCTTGGTTTTTTAAAACGGTGCAAGAATTACTTCACCCCGTCTGATCTTCTCACTATTTATACCGCCTATATCCGACCGAAAATGGAATACAACTCCTATTTCTGGGCAGGTGCTTCAAGGTCTATCTTGAAGCTTCTGGACCGGGTGCAAAGGAGTGCGTTGAAGCTCATCAATGACAGTAGGGTATCCAGCTCTATTGATTCATTGGAGCATCGTCGGAATGTGGGTTGTGCGTCATTGTTCTATCGATATTACCACGGTAAGTGCTCAGCTGAGATGGGTGAACTCATCCCTGAGACGCGGGTTCATACCCGTAGTACTCGCCTTTCCAGCAACTCACATCCGTATGTTGTCGATTGTCCAATGTATCGCACAACGCATTACAGAGAAAATTCATTTCTCGGTCGAACTAGTCGTATGTGGAATAAACTCCCCGCAGAAATCTTTCCAGTAGGCTATAATTTAGAAAAGTTCAAATTAAATGTCCACAAACACTACTCCCTCTTTCCTTCTCCTCATAACCTTTTTTCCTAATACCAACACAATGCATTGCATTAGTAGGGGGCATCCCCTGAGTGTTGGCTCAAAGTAAAAAAAAAAAAAAAAAAATGCCCAACATATATGCCGAAGTTCAGGACCCTCCGTAAAGACTTTCGAATGTTATCGTGTTTTCAACAGAATCGAACGAGGTCCATGATATGGACAATTGTCATTACCTTTTAATACTTGTGATGTTCTCTTAATTTCGCAATAACTTTTTTATTTGTAAATTAGGTGGTACCTGTGAATAAAGATAATATAAGGAAACCTTAAAGAGTAATTGTGCAAAGGCACATCTCAAATGGTCTCAGTAATTCATGGTAAGGAATGTTCAAAATTGAAAAATTTAAAAAAACTCGAAATTTTTTGTTCAAAGTTTTATATTGTTGGGTGCGTTAAAGCTATTACTCCAAATTAAATATCGCTTAATGAGTCGACTTGGGCAATTATTTGGTGTAGGTTCAGTAGATGTGCTATCAATAAGAAAACAGTTACATGGACTTAAATCTTTGATACCAATTTTTTTTAAAATTTTCAATATTTCGAGGTTTTTTGATTGTAACTTGGTGCAAACTGTAATTTCAAAATTCAAATACACATGGTAAAAGCCCACGTAAAAACGCACAATCTGAACTTGATTTGAGTGATGTGCTCGCAATGGTTACGAAGCGGCAGCTCTCCAAAGATTGGAAGAAAAAACGTGAATTTTTTAAAAAGTCTGTTTTTTGCGAGGCACACTTCCAGTTTTATTCCGAATGGTTCCAAATGCATTGTGAACTAGTTAGTTTACCATTTCCCACTTAATTAACAAACACAAATAATTACACAGTGATACAAAATCGAACTTTCGGAATCGGAATGGGATGAAACCAAAAGCAAATGAAAGCTGAAGTTTTCCATAACAAAACCCTCAAGGCCTTTTTTTAGATCAGAGCTAGATTTTATTTTACACGCATTTAAAGTTGGTGATTTTAAAGCATTTAAAGTTTTTGTGTACTAAACATGTCCTACTTTAAAGGCCCCTGGTGGTGCCCTTATTGGACATGTAGGGTCCAGTTTCCAAACTTAGCTCAAAAGTACTTCAGCTATGACTGGTATGAATTTTGCTGCAATCGGTCCAGTACCTACCCAGCCAGAAAAATACGGTGGGTCCTACATTGGCAAAGCGTTGTAACCGGTACAACAAACGTTGGCAAAACATCCGTTCTACAACGACTGCCATATTGGCCCAATATCTAAATGATAACGCCAGTTGTACGTGTGCCCACGGTTCTAGCCAATGTTGGCAAACCGTATTAAAAACAAAAAATACTGAACTGGCACAATATCTAAATGATAACGCCAGTTGTACGTGTGCCCACGGTTCTAGCAAACGTTGGCAAACAGTGGTCAAAACAAAAAATATTATGCGTAAACATATTTTTAAAGGGAAACATTTTTCTTAAAATTTCTGATTATTTTAATTATCCAATGCCTTCATGTGAAATTGGTTTGTATCGTGTTGAAAATTTAGATGAAATTTGTTCTGAAATAAATAAAAGCATGGTTGAATTTAAATGTTTTCTTACAAGATCTTAGGGTTATATAGTCGCAACAAAAAGTCGACTTTTCGACTTTTTTCAAATTTAAAAAATCGACTTTTCGACTTTATAAAAAGTCGACTTTTTCGACTTTCTTCGATTTTTAACTTTTTTCGACCTTTTCCAGTTAGTTTTGACTTGTTGTAATCGTTTAGGTGCTATTTTTTCGGTTGTATTTTATTTATCAATGTTGGGTACCAAAGTAATGAAGGTTAAAAAAAGTCGAAGAAATCGAAAATGTGGGAAAAGTTGAAAAGATCGAAAGCGAAAGAGTCGACTTTCGATAGAACGCTATCACTGAGGTGTTTAAATATTACACTTAACATTTTCTAACTCATGAATTTGGCATTGACATTTTTTGCTTCACACACAAAATACATGGAAATACCAATAGCTTCAGTTGTTATTAAACTCGGCTCTCAATTGAATTTTTTTTTATAACTATTCTCATCTGGCAAAAGTAAAAAAAAAAATCAAGTCGATAAAGTCGAAGAAGTCGAAAGAAAAAGTCGACTTTTTGACTTTTTAAGAACAAAAAAGTCGATTTCGTCATACAAAAAGTCGATTAATCGACTTTACGACTTTTCGACTATAGAACCCTACAACATCTCATAACGAAAAAATTGCAATGACTCTTTTACATGCGTAATTTAAATAATATTTATCAGTTTTATTATTAATTTCTTAAATGTTAAGATAATCATTTTAACTTTATTTAACAATAAGTTTTTAAAAATAAATTTAATAAAAAAAAAATATTTTATTTTGTTCTGTACACTCAAAATAATTCTACAGTAAAAGGTTTAGTAAGTGATATTGTACCCAAATCTACTAATTAGTTACTAATTTAAGTATCTTCAGAGTACTAAAATTAGTAATTTTTACTGGTTTTGACTAATATTAGTTAAAAATTTTGGTATTGGTTACCAATTTCTGCACTAGGTCCTTTTGGACTAAAATTAGTTAAATTTTTAGTATTGAATACCCACGTTTTTTTTTGGGTGTATATAGTGAGAAAATTTCGACAAAGTGTAATATTTTGTGTAAAAACTGCGCTTTGCCAGTACATTTTTTTATACTATTCGATATTTCTGCAAAGCGTAGTATTTTTTGTGTAGCCAATGTTTTGCCAGGACTTTTTTTTTGCACTGTATATGTAGTGAGAAATTTCGACAAAGCGTAGTATTTTTTGTGTAGCCAATGTTTTGCCAGTACATTTTTTTTTTTACTGTATATGTATGTAATGAGAAATTTTGACAGAGCGTATTATTTTTTGTGTAACCAATGTTTTGCCAGTACATGTTTTTATGTACTTTTCGATATTTCTGCAAAGCGTAGTATTTTTTGTGTAGCCAATGCACTATAGGAAATTTTACCCATTTTTTGGCCAAAAGTCAAAATTAAAATTTTTGCAAAGCTTATTTTTTTTAGCTTTAATATAAAAAAAATACAACAAAGTAAACATCTCTTTTTAAATTTTTTGACAGAATTCATTTACTGTAACTTTATCAGCTGATTTTCTTGCAATTTCTAAATTAGTTATCAAATAACGATTTAGTGCAGTTAATTTTGTGATAGTTTCTAATAAAAGTTTTCATAATAAAAATTAATAATTTTTAAAAACTAAAAAATGGAAAATAATGTCGAAGGTGAGTACTTTAATGATATATAGTGAAATGTTAGTGAACTTATCTAGTAGATCGATTAAATTGGAAAAATTGAAGTGACCTTAACTTGAACTTATGGAATTATGAATTGGAATTTTTTTTTAGACTTACAAAAAAATGATAGCATATGTTAGCTACAAAACCATATAAGTTCTCTAGGACAATCAATTACCTTCCAAATTTATCAAATTTCAAGGTCGGATATTTGCAAACTTTTTTTAAAAACGCATTTTTCCAGGTGACTACTGCGCGCAAAATTCCCATTTATTCAATATATGGCGACAGAAACACAACGAATGTGACGAAAGAGCCGCTATTTGTGCACATTTCTTTTCATACATAGATGAAAGTGATCGTTTCGAAACCTTTAAAAAATATATAAAGGAACAATCAAGAATATTTTGTTCAAGTATAAATATGAAAAGGCTTGAAAAAGTTGTAGGAGTGGAAGTTTTTAAAAAACAGCATGCTGTTTGGCTTAAAGGCAATACTTGGATAAGAAAATGTAAAACGCAGCCTGCCCCCATTAAATCGAAACCTTGGCGACCGCAATTAACTTTTTTTGTCAAAATCTGCGAGAACAAAAAGACGAATTACAGCAGAAATCTCTAAATATCTAAATATGAAAGTTGAGCCCCTAGCTTTTGCTTCATCTGCAGCTGCCCGTAGTGGCGTTTTTTAAATGTAGTTAACGACTTGGAACTCAAAAATCAAATTTTTTAATAAAATCCTTATTAAAAAGTAGCTTTGACACTTCTTAAAATTGTTAAACTAAATTTCTACTGTTATATTCGAAAGTTAGTGTACACTCAAAAAAATAGTAAAAAACAGTTTAGAAAACCAGATAATCTATAAAAGATCTAAAAAATCTTAGATGCGAAAACTTATAACCCCGGAAACCCTGTTTTGAACTAATTGTTAGTAAATTTTTTAGGTAAATTTACTAAAGTTTTTTTTTGAGTGTATGAAAAACTTTATGAGTCACTCCCTCCCTCTTAAGGGTCTTCCAAAAGTCAAATCCAAAAAAATCATTCAAATCGGTCCAGCCGTTTGGCTGTAAATAATTTTGGCCAAGAAAAGGGGTCAAATTTCCTATAGTGCAATGTTCTACCACACACAGAAAATAAATTTGCTAATTTCCAACTGAAATTTAGTTGTTGCAACAAAAATTCGGTTGATGCATTTGTATTAAGGTAAAAACAACTAAATATCGGTAGTTACAACTAAAATTTGTTAATACAACTGTATTTTAATTGAAACAACTCAAAAATTCGTCTGTCACAGCAAAATTTAGTAGCAGCAACCGAATTTTGAGTTGCTACAACTGAATAATTCAGTTGGAAATTAATTTTTCTCTGTGCAGTACATTTTTTTTTGTACCGTTGGCAATTTCTGGCTGGGTATTTACTGAATAGCCAAATTATTAAAATAAAACACTGTACATCGTTGCGTATGATTGTTATTTAAAGGCAATTACAATATTAATCATTCGCCACTAATACAGTTTTCAAGCATTTATTATTATAATTATAATAAAAGTGCACTAACTTCAAATGCATGTAAAAAAAATCTAGCTCTCAACTAGAAAAAAGCCTTGAAGGGTTTGTTATGGAATATCTCAACTTGCATTAGCCTTTGGTTTCATCCCATTCCGATTTTGAATGTTGCACTGTGATATTTGCAAAAATTTTATGAGCTTTTTCAATTTTTTGCAAAATTATGTTATCTTAGTATTGTATTATTTGAAAGCCAAATGTGCATGGCTAAAAGTTGAACATGTAGAAACAATTGTATGTGCAAATATAATAAATCATGGAAAGCAACATTGATCAAAACTTAATATTAGCGAATTCCGCGGGGTTTTTCAGTTTTTACTTTTTTGTTAGGCACATCCATGCCCCTTATTTAAATTGGTCGATGAAAAGCGCGTTTGGTAGTCCTTCTAATGCTCAATTTTCAGTTAATTCGCACCCACAAAAATAACGTTTAAGCGGTTTTTCGGTGGTTTTAAATTTTTGATTCTTTTAAATTTTATGGTTATGCATATAAAATCCTATATTACTTAAAAAATGTACACTCAAAAAAATACGTTAGTAGATTTACTAATTTTTTTGCTAATGCTAGTTACAGGGGCGTATCCAGGATTTTATTTCGGTGGGGGCCCAACATTTTTTAAAATTTTTTTTACAAAAAATTTTCATAACAGCACATGTTTTAGAATTTTTCTCGATCTTTTCCTTGAACTGAATCATTGAGTACAGAAGAATCAGAGATATCACGAGTGAAACCGCATTTATTTACTTACAAAAGGAAATTAAAAAAAAGGGAAACCCCAAATACCTTTCAAAAGGAAATCGAAGAAAAAACTGAAACCCTAAATACATTTCCAAAGGAAATAATAAAAAGCGAATGCATTTAAAAGGAAAATGAAAGAAAACAAAACAATTTATCTATTCTATTATCTCAAAGAGTCCGCCTTGAGATAATCGTAGTTTGCAATTTGGGTTTTACAAAGTTTTCACTAATCGTACCTCTGTTACTTTCTTCACTCTATGACTGAATGTAACACAATCAGATTCTTAATTTGTAAGTTAAAAACTGTTGGGAAAAAAATAAAAAATTTTTAATATTTAAAAATTTTTTGAGAGACTTAAGTCTTTTTTTAAAGTGTGAATTGTGTCAGATGCTGATACATTTTTACAAAGAAGATTATCAGAATCTGATTTTTTTTTTTCAAAGACAAGTCTAAGATTTTATGACAATTTCCAGTTAAGACAGTTTTTGTTATAGAAAAAGTCAAAGACTCTAAATCATATTTCCAATGGAAAACGTTTCTCGGGAAAAAGTCACTTTAGAAAATAATTCTATAAATATATTTTTCAAAAGAAAAGACTCCGATTGTAGGACATTTTCCCAGAATCTGAGATATTTCTAGTCTAGCAGATTTTCTCAGATTCTGAAACATTCTACAAAAAAGTTTTAGATTCTGAGAAAATTTTCGCTTTTTCTTTAAGAAAAATTATTCAGATTCTAAGACCTTTTTAATAAGAAAAAATGTTCCAATACATTTTTCCTGAAGAAAATCCTCCATCTTCTGAGAAAATTCTCCTATAGAAAAAGTCTAAGATTCTTAGACATTTTTCCTATAGAAAAAGTTTCTAATTCTGAGATATTTTTCCTATAGAAAGTCTCAGATTCTTATAGAAAAAGTCTCAGATTCTTCGACATTTTTCCTATAGAAAATGTCTCAGATTTTCAGACATTTTTTCTACAGAAAATTTCTTAGATTCTGAGACATTTTTACTACCGAAAAAGTCTCAGAATCTTAAACACTTTTCCAATAGAAAAAGTCTCAAATTCTTATATATTTTCCTATAGAACAAGTTTTAGATTCTGAGACAGTCTGTCTATAGGAAATTGTCAGATTCTGAAACATTTTTCATATAGAAAAAGCCTCAGATTCTAAGACATTTTTCCTGAATAAAAAGTCTCAGATTCTGAAATATTTTTCCCACAGAAAAATACTCAGATTCTGAGACATTATTCTTATAGAAAAAGATATTTTTACAATAGAAAAGTCTCAGATTTTGAGCATTTTTTTACACAAAAAGTCTCAGCTTGTGTCTCTGAGACATTTTTCCTATACACAAAATTTTAGATTTTAAGAAAAATTCATTGATTCTAAAAAAATTTTTCGTAAAAAAAAGTCTACGATTCTGAAACATTTTTCTACATTGTAAGAAAAATTCTCAGATTCTAAAACATTTTTCATATAGAAAATCCTCAGATTCTATTAATTTTTTTTTATAGAAAAAATCTCAGATTTTGAGACATTTTTCAGATTCAGAGACATTACTCCTTTAGAAAGTTTTCAGATTCTGAAACATTTTTCATATAGAAAAGCCTCAGATTCTGAGAATTTTTTATAGAAAAATTCTCAGATTCTGAGACAGTTTTCCTATAGAAAAAGTCTTAGATTCTGAGAAAAAGGCTAACATTTTAAAACATTATTCCCATAGAAAAAGTTTAAGATTCTCAGACATTTTTCTTATAGAACGTTTTAGATTCTTTTTAGAAAAGTGTAAGATTCTAAGACATTTTTTTTAAGAAATAAACGAGACATTTTTCTAAAAGACAAAGTCGCATTTGAGGATTTGACTACATTTTACTTACAATTATGTCCAATTTTTTGTGTACATAAAACTTTAGGTTGTAAGATATTTTTTCATTAGAATCTTAAGTTGAAAAGTTTCAAATTCTAAGAAAAAATTTTCAGATTTTGAGGTTTTTTTAACAGAAAAATTTTCGGTTTCAAAACATTTTAGATTCCTAAATGTTTTTTGATTTTTTTTAAGAAGTTTTTTAATATTGTAGTTGTTATTTGATACTAAATCCTGAAATTTGTGAAATCGTTTCGGGGGGGGCCCGGGCCCCCGGGAAAAGTCCAAAAGCATTTTTGTAGCCCTCAATACGAAGAACAAGACCGCAAAATAATCAAAAGCTCTCCGAGCAATATTTTTTAAGTTATCGAGTTTTTTTATTTCTCAAGACCCCAGTGGTCCCCTATAATCACGTATCTCAAAAACTAAGCAAGGTAGAGCGAAACGGACACAAATTTTGGATCAAAAACTATGACGATTTTTAAGGAACCCAACTAGTCTAGGCCCATCGGGGTCTGGACCTATCGGGTCCGAACCCAATGGGGTCCTCAAATGTGTCAAAAAAAATTTTTTTTGTTAACTAATTATTGGCAAAACATTTTTGCTAACTTTAGCAAAAAAATTGTGGGTTCAAAATCAGCAAATTTTCTTGTAGGTTAACAAGCTTTTTTTGCTAACATTACAGTTTTTTTTTTTGAGTGTAGAAAAAAATTTATTTTAATTTATTTTGACATGTCTAATTTAAATAAGATTTCAAAATTATTCAATTGTTTTTTGTAGTCGCGTAATCTGAACAGAAGTATAAATGCAATGATGTGTATAACGTGGCGTTCTATTCGCATAAAGCTTTCTTATATGATTTGTAGTGGAAAAATTGGTTTTTTGGAATAAGATATGATTAAGAGACAATTGGTGCCCTAAGGGTTAAGGCGACTGACCAATTGAGTTCAGGATTCTTAAGAGCAATGTTTTAACTTTACACTCGACTTATTTTTAAGTCGCTATTATATCGTCAAAAATGCCCAAAATGGTGAGTTTTTTGAACTTTGACGTCAATTTTCTCAAAAACCTGATGTGATGGAAAAGTTTGAAGACCAGATTTGTGATAAATAGAATTATTGTAATGAACTGTTTAGGTAAATCCCAGTGGCATTAAGTTTTTTTTTAATGTTCAGAAGTGTAATTTTTTAGAATACACTGGTTAATATTCAAAAATAAATCTTTGAAGCTTAATAACTTTGTAACGGACTGTGATAAAAATGTGATATTTGCACCATTTGTCTCGGTTTTTAATGGCCTTTCGCTATGGGTGTTAAAAAAATCATATTTATTTATTTTTTTGTAATATCGATTTTCCTGCGCTTTCTCGCCTCTTTTTGGAACCTTCCAGAAGCTTGCGAAAAATGTCATAACACTAAATTTTGCTGTAAAATCGAATTGAAAAAAATTTACTATAATTTCAGACGACCGCAGAAAACTGGGGTCAAAAACCGGAGGTTTAACCGCGGAAAGGCACGGGAAGGAGTTGAAATTTTCCAAAAAAACTACGCCTTTATTTTTATTGATGAAAAAACCTTCTAAAAAGTGATGATATCAAAAAATCTAAATTTGAATTATATTTATATTATCTTGACAATCTATAATATTAAAACATGTTTGATAATTTGTCCTTTATTATATTGTTTTATACTTTACTACTAACTCTAGCAATTATTTACTTAACACTCCTTTCTTTAGCCTCAGGTCATTATGATTATTACAGTTGGTCCTGTATGTGTTTATGTTAATTTTAGTGTTTTTGTGTGTGAGTATGTAGTTGTGTGTGTTAGTGCACTGGTGTCATAATTCAAAATGTTAATTGTATATTATTAGTCTTATTCAGCAATCAGATGTGCGTACAAATGTATGCGTAGATATGTATGTGTGTGGGCAAATGTTTATGAAAATGTTCATTCATATTTAAATAAGAAACCATTGTTTATAATCCCAATTGATTAATATTTCTACCTATATGTTCCAGTAGACTGCCTTTTTTCAAAGCCAAAAATGGTTTTCTTCCAACCTCGAAAATGTTTATACTACTAGGGTAAATCGATGTATAACCATTAGAGGTGTCCTTAAAAACGAAAATCACCTTTTTATACCTGGTAGGGTCCTATATTGTTCTTTAGTATCTAAAAATGAGTGAGCCAAAATTTGGTTACAATCGGCTAAAAATAACTCGTGGCGAAAATGGATTGAAGTTTTGGGACATTCTTATAAGAACGAAAAACTCGTTTTTTCTAGTTTTTGGAAAAACATTGGTATTTGATATTTTTTGTTAAATTTTTTGTGAAATAATATGAAAATGGTACTAAATTACATTTTCAAAACGACTAATAAAATTAAAATGGGATGAAAAATAAACATTTTACGCATACATGCCCCAGACCATTGTATGGTTTTTAGAGCCAGAATTTCAAAATTTTCAAAATTTTTAGGCAAAAAAATAGTAAAAATTTTATTTTACTTTATGATCAAATTGAAAACATGTTTAAGATTAAAAATAGCAGATATGGTAGTGAAGCTTTTTTTTATTATTTGGCGCGGGTAGTGATAAAATTTCCGTGGATTCCAAATAAAATGCGTTTTTCTACAATAATTAAGCAAATTTTTGAAAATTTGTGCTCTATTGTGCGGATCGAAGTGTAAAACGTAAATTCTGTAACTTTTGAGAAATCGGATATATGCAGATATTTTGTATTATAGAAATGTATAACGTCTCAAATTTGTCATTTCACCTCGACGAAAAGGAGTTAAAGATGCCCGAATTCTTAAAAAATTTATAGAATTTATGTATTTCACTTCGTATAATACAATACAGAAAATTGTTTCCCATATTTGCTAAATTATTTTAGAAAAACTCATTTTCTTTGGAATCCGCGGAAATTATTTCACTACCCACGCCAAATGAAAAAAAGTTAGACTACCATATCTGTTAGTTTTTATTTATAACATTTTTTTGCCTAAAAATTTTTAAAATTTTCAAATTTTGGCTTTAAAAACCATGCAATGGCCTGGGGCATGTATGCGTAGAATGCTTATTTTTCATCCGATTTGAATTTCTTTAAGCTTTTTGGAAAGGTAATTTATTACCATTTTCATATTACTTAACAAAAAAATTAACAAAAAATATCATATACCAATATTTTTCAAAAAACTAGAAAAAACGTGTTTTTTCATCAGATAAGAGTGTCCCAAAACTTTAATCCATTTTCGGCACGAGTTATTTTTATCCGATTGCCTCCAAATTTTGGCTCACTCGTTTTTAAATACAAAACTACAATTTAGGACCCTACCACTTATTAAAAAGTGATTTTGAAAAATTACCTTAGTCGTTAGGACTAGAGATGCGCGCGTGAAATTTATTTTTACTCACGTGAGCGTGAGTGCGCGTGATTATAAAAAATAGTTTCGTGCGTGAGCATGCGTGAGTAATTTTTGCTTCGTGGGTTTGCGTGATTGTTTTGTGCTGTTTGAAACAGAAAACGAGAAAAAAAATCGTAATTTTATTGAACTTTGAGGGTAATTAATACAAAATTGTAATTTAAATAGATTTTTATTATTGTTTTAATGAAATTAAATACTTTTAGTGAAAGAAATCGAAAAAAGTAAAATAAAAATTTGCTAACTTTAATTTCGTGAGTCTTCGTGAGCGTGATTATTTCGTGAGCGTGAGAAAAATTTTAGTTACTCACGTGAGCGTGCGTGAACGTGAGCAGACAAAATAATTTCGTGCGTGAGCATTATTTTTATTTCGTGAGCGTGAGGGTGCGTGAGTCAAAATTCACTCACGCGCCCATCTCTAGTTAGGACACCTTTAATAACCATCCAATAAAATGACCATTTTGGAGCTGACCCCTTTCAAACTTGATAGAACTTGCTAAAAAAAAAATTATTCGAGAAGAAAAATAAAGACTCCAATTTTTGGATCGCTGGACCAAATAGTTTGGAAGATACCAGGGATTGAAAAGTCCAAAAATCAAAAATTGTGGGACTCCTGTATTTATGAAGTCCCATCTCTGTTATTTTATATAAAATACTTTGTTACTTTTATTTAAATTTTATGAAACTATTTATCTTTGATTTTAAATTTGTTTATAAATTGAAAGTTGAAAATAAATAAAATCAGAATACTTTGAAATACAAAAAGACACACATCGTCTTATTGGCGCCCAACATAAAATTTTTAAAAAAAGATTTTTCGTGTTCCTGCTGTATCCCTTGTTTTCGAGGAAATTTAAATATTTCCTGCCGGTACGAACTCCTGAATTACCGGAAACATTTTTACAACCTGGTTATCCAGTCGGTCTACAAATTCCTGGCTCACCGGAAAATTGCACATCCTGGTCATCCAGTCGCCTTACAAATTCCTGGCTCTCCGGAAAGTTTCACATCCTGGTTATCCAGTCGCCTAACAAATTCCTGGCTCACCGGAAAATTTCATATCCTGGTTATCCAGCTTAATCATCAACATTTCAATACTGTTTAAATATCCGGTCGTTTCCTGGCTCAAAACAGTATCCCATTTTTATCCAGTGTGGTTCTCCAGTATCCTGGTATGCTTTCTTATTATCCAGTGGTTTTCCTGGTTTGTTTAATTTTATCCGGTTTGGTTATCCAGTAAATACATCCAGGGTTCTTAGTCAATATATCCAGTGGTTCTATCCTGGTTTGACATTATTATACATTTGTTTGGTCAACACCGTTCTGCACTTGTTGTTTCCGGTTTGGATACCCAGTATCCGGAACTAACGTTTCCAGTGCGTTTATCCACTTGTATCCAGTGCAACGTTTCATCATTGTTTTGTATATATATCCAGCGTGGTTATCCGGTATCCTGGGATTTCGTTTGCTGTATCCGGTTTGGTTACCCAGTTTTCGAATTTTTTGCATTTGAATCTTAGTTTTAACCGATTTTTATTGTAATGCATCGCGTGGACATTTATATTTATCCAGCCGTAGAAGATGGTAGTAACCCAGGCAACCCTGTGACTGCCCTTCTGATCTTTTTACTTCTTTTTGTTTTTTCTTCTGTCACTCCTTAGGCTTAAGCCGGTTTCCCGGGAGAGTTAATAAGGATGACCGAAGAACTTTGATAAAAATATTTATTTTTTAATTTTACTATTTGTTTTACCCAGGTACCCTGTGACTACCCTTCTGGTTTTTTTATAATTTTAATCTCTTCTGTCAATCTTTTGGCTTTAACCGGTTTCCCGGGTGAGTTATAAAAGAGTGACCAAAGAGTTTTGATAAAAAATTTTATTTTTTAATTTTGAAATTTTGTCTATACTGGATTTATCCAGGGGGAGTGCGCAACCCCTTGCAAAATTTTTATGCATTATAATTCAGATCGTGTTAACCATCTAGTTTTTAAAGTTATATAATGTAAATTAGTATTTGGGTTTTGTTTTGCATAAAGCTAAAACTTGTCTTGTACTTTAAAGTTTTAACTTTATGAGGGGGAGTATGTGGGACTCCTGTATTTATGAAGTCCCATCTCTGTTATTTTATATAAAATACTTTGTTACTTTTATTTAAATTTTATGAAACTATTTATCTTTGATTTTAAATTTGTTTATAAATTGAAAGTTGAAAATAAATAAAATCAGAATACTTTGAAATACAAAAAGACACACATCGTCTTATTAAATATCTTTTTACAGTGCACTGTAGTGGTCCTACTTTTTTTACCATATCTCCGCCAATCTTAATGACACGAACTTTAGCGATATCTCATTTTAAATGTAATGGGGTCCACATTAAAATAAAAAATTAAATCAATATCTCGAAAACCATTAGACTGATGTTAAAAATTTTTTGATTCGTACTCGGCGCAATGCATATTTTTTTTATTTTTCAAATTTTCAAAAATAAAAAAACTGTGATTGTTGAAAGCCTCTGGTTAATTAAATACGGTTGGCCTCAAGTTTAAGACCTAGTATAATAAAAATTTGTCACGGACACTGGAAAAGTTAAAGAAAAATTGCCACTCTAGTGTTACATACATAAAAACATATTGAGCTATTACTGCCAAAATATTGCAAAGGCTACAAATAAATTTAATAAAAGTAACGAAAAAGTTAAACAGACTAGGAATGTGCGCCAAACTGTAAATCTCTGTAAATTAATAAAAAAATATTCTCATAATTATTCTCATAATTATTTATAATTATTTAAAAATTGTGGCACTTACAATACATTGGCTGTTTTGGTTCGATATATAATATGTTTTCATAGAAAATGGAATGAAATGGTTGTCCATGATGTGCATTTTACATTTCTTATTTTTTTGTGTTTATTGTTGTGCTTATTTGTTGCTTTGTTTTCCATTATGGTCTGAGGAATAGAATCCCAGCAAAACTTTGGTAATGGGTAGTGATTATATAACACATTACCAGGTAATGTATATACCTTATTTGTAGCATTATTTTAGTATGTCTTACAAAACATTTGTTCCACAACGTGTTATTTTAAAGTAAAAAATAATGCATTACTAATAATTTGCTACGTAATGCATGATTATTGGAAAAATGTATTTCATATTTATTATTTCTAAACATTATATCATGGATGACTTATATTTGGTTATATTATGTATTATTTGAAAGTTTGAAATAATGCATTATTTATAATTGGATGCATAATGCATTACAATAACAAAAAAAATAATTATTTTATAAAAAATGCATAAGTTTAAACTAGAGATGGGCTCACGACAAGAAATTTCTAACGACACACACTCACTAGCATATTATATCTACTTACACTCACTTACAATCACGTGAGTAAATTTAATACAAAATTACTTTTTCACTACTCGTAACACCTTATATATTACGTTCTGGTATGCTATATTATATACCTTACTCGTAACCTATAAAATATCATATATTTTACACCTTACTGGTATTCTTTGTTATAAATTTATGACTTATTTTATACCTTACTGGTATTCTATGTGATAATGTGGATGCATTACTTTAAGTCTCATCGCCTGTTAAAATCATCAATGCTGCAATGTATAAAATAAGAGATCATATACCTTATTTTATACCTTATTTGGTAATCTAAGTTTTGCTGGGATACTTATGTTTAACAATCAAAACATTAGATTACATTATGGAATGCAAATGTATGTACTCTATGTATTTATTATGACCTTAAGGGACCCATCATATTATTTATTAATTAATGGCCTAAATTACATCATGTATTAACATGAGGGATAGCACAAAATTATGAAACATAAGAATGTGTTATAAAAAGGTTAAGAAATCGAACGAGGGTGGGTTGATAATAGTAATTACACTAAAATGAGGATTTTTTTAATAAAGTTTTTATAAAATAAAATAGATAGAGTTTCTGCTTTCAAAAAATTTTTCAATTGTCTGAAATGAATTGACGATCGTTTCGGGGATTTTGCAATTTCCCCATCATCAGAATTCTTTAGAAAATTATTTAATACTGTTAGTGTACAAACATCAAATATTCATATTCCTATTTATTTCAACCTAGTGAGAAAGAAATTATAAATGGTTTTTCCCAGCAAAATTTTCGGTTGCAAAGAACTGATTGTGGAACAACTTATACTTCCCTAGAACCTGTTCTAATTCTTGTGCAACACCGATTCTTTTTACAAAGGGATTGTCCCAAAAGCAACAGATGTTTGTAAGCAAAATTATAACATATTTTTGTTCTTCGGAATCGGTTCTTGAAGTAAAATTTGGAACTGAAATGAGAATTAAAGAAATATTTTGAATTGTATTAATTTATTAAACAAAAATAAATACAATCATATCTGACATAAAGTATTCACAGTTCTTAACACACATATATCCTTTTGCGCCTCCAAAATTGCATTTTCGGCCTTACAATAATGACATACCAGAACATGGATTTTCTGCAAGCTAAAATAAAAAACATAATATAATTAGTATTTGACCCGACCCATATAATGAAAATTTTACTTACTCACCTTTTTATTAGTAATTTTCACCATTATATTCTGATATTTTAAGAGAATTTCGTGTTTTTTCTTGGTTAACAAAAAAAGAAATGATTTTATTTTTTAATTTTTTGACACATAATTTTTTTTTAATTCCTGAGAACCAAAATGAAATGAAACTTTGATTGCAGAGAACATGTTTCACAACAATTTTCACTTAACCTGTTCCGAATAATTAAAGTGTAATAGTGTATGATTACCGAAGAACCTTTTCTAAAACAAGTGTTGTCAGAATCGGTTCTGAAAAATTTTCCTAGGTTATAAACATTGATTTTTTGAAATTGCGCTTAGAGTTTTTTTTAGAAAAAAATTTTATCATAATTTTTTACGAAAATTTTCATTGATGAACCCAATTTTTTTCTAAAAAAAATTATAAAAATCTTTCTCAATTGTTTTTCTCTACCATCTGTCTTAAATTAATAAATTGCAATGTTTAGTATTTTTGCTATTTTTTCTCTTGAACTAGATAAAAATTGCAATTAATTTGTGTCGAAAGTCCCCAAACTTTGCTAATTTTGCTCTAGCGCCTCTAGCTATGTAAAAACGCATATTTGGCTATTTTTATTATTTTGGAAATTTTAAGCTTATATAAATTTTTACTTATGGATGCGAGAGTTGGCCACACGCACATCGGACCTCAGTCGTATAAATGCAGTGGAAATGAAATGCTTACGAAGAATAGTTGGCAATACACGTAGAGACAGTGTACAAATTAAACGCATACGAGAAGAATTAAACCATGTATCAATACTTGACAAAATAGAGTCCAAACAACTCAAATAGTTCGGACACGTTCTACGTATGCCAGAACGAAGGATACCAAAGCAATTCCTGGAAGATAAGCCAGAAGGAGAAGACCCAAAGGAAGACCGAGAGAATCATATAAAGATTGCATAAAAGAAGCTGGACCAAAAAGAGGAAAATCGCTAAATGAAATGAAGAGAATAGCGAAAAATCGAACAGATTGGAGGAGGTTTATTGCAGCCCCCCTACGCTTTAAAAGGCAAAACGGTGAAGACAAAGAAGAAGAAGAAGGAAATTTTTAGCGATGATCCCCCATTTTTGCTATATTTGATCTAGCAGCTCTAGTTATTTGCAATGTAAGTTTTTTGTTTTTAAATAAAATCAGAGAATTTTGAAAATTTTTAGCGGTGATCCTAAATTTTGCTATTTTTTGCTCAAGCTTCTCTAACAAATAAATTTAAATTAAGTTTTTGTTCTTTTTGGAAAAATTCATATAAAAATGGATTTTTTGAAAGTTTTCTTTTTGTAAATTCATGTAGTAAGATTGAATTCTGGGAATTTTTTAGCAATGATCCCCAATTTTTGTTTAATTTACTCTAGCACCTCTAGTTTACATATAAATTGTTATTAACGTATATTTTTTATAAATTTTTAGCCATTTTTGCTATTTAATATCATTAAAAGTTTTTTAGGAAAATTTATATAATTCAATTTAGAGCTATGATCTCCAAATGTAGATATTTTTGCTCTGCAACACATTTATTGTGTACACCCCAATATTTAAACTAGTAGCTCTAGTTTATAATCCATTTTCTTTGTACCTCTCTCTAGTTTAATAAAAAAATGCAATTAAAGATTTTTTTTATAAAAGTTCATGAAAATAGCTTTAATCATTGATTTTTGATACTTTGTCTGTAGCACCTCTAGCTCATAATCCAATACCGATAATCCTCAATTTTTGATACCTTGTCTGTAGCACCTCTAGTTTATAATTCATGTTCTTTGCACCTCTAGTTTAATTAAATTTTTTTTTTCAGAAAATTTCATGAAAATATCGATGATCCTCAATTTTTGATACTTTGTCTGTAGCACCTTTAGTTAATTAATAAATTAAAATTAAACTTTTTTTTTTGAAAAATTCAAGTAACAATTTAATTTTTGCTATATATATTGAGTGACCATTTTCTCCTGAACTCAAATCAGTACACTCAAGTATTTATAATCTATTTTTACCAAAAAAGAACTATTTTCTATGGGAAAAACTACGACATTTTCAACACTCAAAAATTATGGTTACATTGACTACAATTGTAGTTGTTTGGGGTCAAATATTATTTCAGTAAAAACTACTGTTTTTTTACTGACTAAATTTTCTGATTCCAGAAAAAATAACAAAAGTTTTGGAAATAGTGATGTTTTATTTTTTGAAAAATATATCGCACTTTCTCTACCCATTAATATGCGCAAAGAGTCATTGAATAAAAGTTCAATGACTATTTGCGCATATTAATGAACAGTAAGTATAGACATATTTGGTACCAAAAGATAGCTATTTTCAAGATTTCAAAAATAACCTAATTTTGTGGTTTCACGAAATCAAATCTCCTTACGATTTATTTAATTAAAAATAGTATCAGATTCTCTGATAAAATCAGTACGAAGGGTAAAGCAAATATAGCATTTTTCAAATATCGAAAACGTCGAAAACGTGGCATAAACACAGTGAAGTAATAAATTGCAATTAAAGTTTATTTTAGAAAACATTCATGAAAAAATTTTTTTTTGAAAATTTATGGCGATGATTTGCTATTTTTGCTGTAGCACCTCCAGTTAAGTAAAAAATGAAAATTAAGGTAAAAAAAATCTGATTTTTTAAAATTATAGGTGCTATTTTGTTCTATTACCTTTATTAGGCAACAATAGTATTTTTTTTGAAACAAATCGTGCAAAAATGGATTTTTGAAAATTTATAGACCCGGCTAAAAATAAATGTGTATGTTCATATATGCTTATATATAGATTTTTATATGATCATATATGACATATATGGAAACATATATGTGACCATATATGCAAGAAACGATCCCATATATATGGTCGTATATAAAATATGTGCCATATATCTTCTATATATATAAAAGAGTAATGTGACTGACTGACTGACTGACTGACTGACTTATTGACTGATTCATCATCGCCCAGCCCAAACCGCTGAAGCTAGAGACCTGAAATTTGGACTGTATGTTCAGCTCCCGGAATATAGATCCACTAAGGCCGGATTTTTGTCAATGTTGATTCTAAGGGGGTAAAAAGGGTAAAAAACTGTAGTTTTGGTACTTTTTATATCTCCTGAAATAATGGTCACAAAGACTTGAAATTTGGACTGCATGTTCACCTCCCGGAACATAGATCCACTAAGGCTGGATTTTTGTCAGTGTTGATTCTAAGGGGGTAAAAGGGGTAAAAAACTGTACTTTTGGTACTTTTTATATCTCCTGAAATAATGTCCATAGAGACATGAAATTTGGACTGTATGTTCACATCCTGGAATATAGATCCGGTAAGCCTGGATTTTTGCCAATGTTGATACAAAGGGGGTAAAACGGGTAAAATATTGTACTTTTGGTACTTTTTATATCTCTTGAAATAATGGTCATAGAGACTTGAAATTCGGACTGTATGTTAACATCCTGGAGTATAGATCTAGCAAGGCTGGATTTTTTCCAATGTTGATTATAAGGGGGTAAAAAGGGTAAAAATCTGTACTTTCGGTACCTTTTATAATTCCTTAAAAAATTGTCACAGAAATTTGAAATTTGGACTGTATGTTTACCTCCCGGAATATAGATCCCCTAAGGCTGGATTTTTGCCAGTGATGATTCTAAGGGGGTAAAAAGGGTAAAAATCTGTACTTTTGGTACATTTTATATTTCCTTAAATAATGGTTCTAGAAACTTGAAATTTGCAATGTCGGTTCACCTCCCGGAAAAAATATTCACTATGGCTGGGTTTTTGTCAATGTTGATTCTACGGGGGTAAAATGTGTAAAAAAGTGTACTTTTGGTACTTTTTTTTTTATTCACTGAAATAATGGTCATTCAAACTTGAAATTTGGAGTGTAGGATCCTTTCGTCAAATTAAACATTCTGGAACAAGTACTTTCCGAAAATTCTGTACAGTTTATAAAAAGTACATTTTATATAAAGTACCTTTTATTAAAAGTACCTTTTATGAAAAGTACCTTTTATGAAAAGTACCTTTTATAAAAAGTACCTTTTATAAAAAGTACCTTTTATAAAATGGACCTTTTATAAAAAGTACCTTTTATAAAAAGTACCTTTTATAAAAAGTACCTTTTATAAAAAGTACCTTTTATAAAAAGTACCTTTTATAAAAAGTACCTTTTATAAAAAGTACCTTTTAAATAAAGTACCTTTTATAAAAAGTACCTTTTATAAAAAGTACCTTTTATAAAAAGTACCTTTTATAAAAAGTACCTTTTATAAAAAGTACCTTTTATAAAAAGTACCTTTTATAAAAAGTACCTTTTATAAAAAGTACCTTTTATAAAAAGTACCTTTTATAAAAAGTACCTTTTATAAAAAGTACCTTTTATAAAAAGTACCTTTAATAAAAAGTACCTTTTATAAAAAGTACCTTTTATAAAAAGTACCTTTTATAAAAAGTACCTTTTATAAAAAGTACCTTTTATAAAAAGTACCTTTTATAAAAAGTACCTTTTATAAAAAGTACCTTTTATAAAAAGTACCTTTTATAAAAAGTACCTTTTATAAAAAGTACCTTTTATAAAAAGTACCTTTTATAAAAAGTACCTTTTATAAAAAGTACCTTTTATAAAAAGTACCTTTTATAAAAAGTACCTTTTATAAAAAGTACCTTTTATACAAAGTACCTTTTATAAAAAGTACCTTTTATAAAAAGAACCTTTTATAAAAAGTACCTTTTATAAAAAGTACCTTTTATAAAAAGTACCTTTTGTAAAAAGTACCTTTTGTAAAAAGTACCTTTTGTAAAAAGTACCTTTTGTAAAAAGTACCTATTATAAAAAGTACCTTTTATAAAAAGTACCGGAAGTACACTTTTTGGTACTTTTTTATTTCCTGAAATTATATTTATAGAAATTTTTTATATTTCCTAGAATCTAAAAATTTGTAATGTATGAGAATAAGGTAAAAAAATATTCAGGGAAAAATACGTTTTTAAAATTCCGCTTCTTAGTGGGGTAAAATGGATAAAAAGTGTATTTTCGGTACCTTTGATATTTTTTGACATAATGGTTCTAGAAACTTAAAATTAGGAATGTAAAATCCTTTTTGTACTTTTAATATTTGCTAAAACAATGATACTAGAAAATTGAAATATGCAAAAGAGTATCCCTCGGCGTAGAAGAAAACATTCTAGAAGTAGTTCTTTTTGGAAATTCCGTTTCTAACGGGGGTAAGAAAGTGTACTTTTGGTACTTTTTTTTGTTCCTATAATAATGAAAAAGTGTAAGTTTTGGTTATTCTTATATTTCTTGGAATAATGGTTCAGAAACTTGAAATTTTAAATAAAAGATCACCTAGCACAAAAAAAACAGTTTTTGGAAAATTTAATTTTAAGGGGAAAAGGGGGCAAATTTTTACCTATCTAACTATTAAGCTAAAAGCCCCAAAAACAACACCCAAGAAAAGGACATATTTTAAAATTTTAAATTTTAGAACGGGGAACGAAGTGGAATAGAGCAGGGTACAATATGGAATGATACCTTTTACTCAAATTTTTCGTATTTAACTTTTTTACTCCATATTTTTTCTCTCTATATGTTTTTTCACTCAAACTTATTTTTATTCCAATTACGTTATTGACTGAAATATTTATTCACTCAAAATCCAAAGTCCCGATATAAGGGCTCGAAAATTATTCAAATTTTATTGTTAAAATTATTCATTGAAATATTATTTTATGAAAGACTTAAACGAGCACAAGTAAATAATAAAACAAAGACTACGTAGGGGAATTTTCTTGACATCGGTAAAGTAGTTCTTATCCTTCTGTTATCCGGTATTCAATACAACCGGTAACGAAGTACCGGGATGGTAAGCTAGTGATATCATATATGGAAACATATATGTTATCATAAATGTTAAATTTTAGTGCACGTGTATGAAAATATCAACCGGAATTACAAAATAAAAGTTTTTTACGATTGAAATTATATTTTATTACCATATTTATACCTTAATACCGATTCGTATCAATAATTTAACAAATATTGTTTCCTAGTTGCAAAATATTCTGATTAAAAAAGTTACTTATAAAAAAAATGGAAAAGGTAAGTTTTTATTAATATGTATTTAGAATTATAAAATCATATGTATTATTTTTTTCCAGTTCAATGTCATAACAAGTATAATCGTGGACATTTTATTCCAAAACAAGATCATATTCAAAATGAGTAAATGTACATACATATGTCGCAAATACAATAATAGAGTGCTTTGATGTTGAAGAAAATTAAACTACGCAGCTTCGTTAATCTCGTGCAACTTCGTGGAGAGGGCATATGCACCACCATCATATTTTCACTGCGATTGCAATACTGCAAACTATTTTGAAATCCCTTAATGTCGCCATAACAAAATGGAAAATAAAGATCGTATAAGCAGTTTTGAGGCCGAGTAACGTTAAGTTCACACAACTTGAAGAAAAGGACATATGCACCACCAGAAATGTTATCTCTACGGTTCCAACGCTATAAATTATTTTGAAATATCGTACTGTAGCAAATAGGAAATGGAAAGAACGTATAAGAAGTTTGAATGCCGAGTTACTAAAAAATTCAACCATGCGGAGGTACGTTAAGCTCGCTTAACTTAGAGCAGAGGGCATATGCACGACCATAATGTTATCACTACGGTTCCAAAACTACAAACTATTTTGAAATCGCTTACTGTCGCCAAAGCAAATCGAAATGAAAAGAACGTATCAGTTTTAAGGTTGAGTAACGATTTGGGAAGGACAACGTCTTTATACAATTACAATCTATAAGCGAAAGTGACAACCTGGCACATTGTCACCATGATGTAAGTAGAAATAGTTATTATCCCTGTCTTTCAAATATCCTTACAAACATGATGTAAGTAGAAATAGTTTTTATCGCTATCCTTCAAATATTCTTACAAACATAACCCAGCAAGATAAAATACATACTACTAAATATATTGCTTTTAATCGAAGTCTCTTTTGATGCATGCATTTAGTAGTAGCAAGTTCTTTTTTGCTGGAATAAAAAAGAAATGTGTAATAATTTTTAATATTTTTTTCAGATGGATTTCTGAAAGACAATATATCTTTCCTTAAAAAGCATTCCATAGTCTTTAGCATCCAATGAGCTTTAGCATCCCATGGTCTTAACAAAATACACTCCAACATGTATGTATGTATGTAACTAGCAGTATAATGTGCGGTTAAATGTGCCATCGAATGACTTTTGCTGGAGTTGCATGGATGAAGAGGAGTTGCAAACTATCGAAAACTTTATTTGCCATTGCCCGGCACTTTCTGGTCAGAGACTTGCTTCACTGCGATCTAGGGAGCTGTACGATCTTTCTGATTTGTCGGATGTCAAAATTCAATATCTAAGGAGTTTCATAAGAAGCTCAAATTGGGTTAACGACAGGGACTAGTAGGGGCATTGGCGTATGCAGGATTGTTTTTTCAGGGCCCAACAACAACAACAAAAAAAAATTTTGTTGTTCTTTTCGTGAGATTTGTGTTTTCCAATACATAAAAAAAAAAAAAAAAATTTGTTGTTGTTGTTGGGCCCCCCCTCTGCATACGTCGTTGAGTAGGGGAACCTATTACGGTCCCGTGGTATCACAATGGACCTCAGAGTCTACGTGTGTTGACGTAAAACGTCAGCAGCCACTTACAACCAAACCAAACTAGCAGTATCTAGCCAATCTTTAAAGGTACATGGTTGCTTCGTTAAATGACCGTGTTATCATTAACCTATTAGCACAAAATGCTATCGTTAATAATACTTAAATACAATAAAAATTCTAGAAATATCTTAAATATTAATATTATTTTATATCATTTTTTTAGATTTTGATTATAAATATTGTAAAATAGAGGCTTATACCATAACAAAAACGCTAAGTCTGAAGATAATCGGAATTAACACTAAAACAAGAAAACACAATGGAAATCAACGTTCCTTTAATAAGCTCTTTGCTCGCATCTTTCGTAATTGATTCAATTGAAAAACTTGATATATAAGATCTTTTATGTTCAAATTATTTTGTTGACTATCAAAATGTATTCTCATATCTATAAGTTAAATAATTTATTTATATATGGTCACTAGAGTGTCCCTTATTTTGGAAATGTTGGAAATCTTGAGACGGTACCCGCTCATTTTTTTCCTTTTGACTTAAAAATAACTCAGGAAAAATTTTACGCCCCTAGGACCACGCCTTCCCTACGCGACGGGGCCTTAAAGAGCGGGGCCTAAAAAATCATTTTTCCATACAAACCAAAAAAATTTTTTTTTTATTTTTAATTTTTTTGTTATTAATTATTATATTACTTGGTTTGCTTATTCACGACAAAAAATTTGATTTTGGAGGGATAAGTCTTTCAGCGCTAAAAAATTTTTCGCAAAAAAAAAATTTGGGCGGCCGGGGTCCTACAGTAAAAAATTTTTAAAAAATATTTTTTTTTAGTTTTGACCAGCAACGGTTTTAGTTGCTATGTTGCTTTAAATGATATATATTCCAAAAAAAAAATTATTCATATCTGTGACATCTTTATCTTTTTCGAAAAAAAAAATTTTGAGCCGTAGGAATCCTACGGTAAAAAATTTTTAAAAAATATTTTTTTTTAGTTTTGAAAAGCAATGGTTTTAGTTTTTATGTTGTTTTTAATGATATATATTCCAAAAAAAATATTATTCATATTTGTGACATTTTTATCGTGTATCGAAAAAAATCATCAATGCATTTTTTACCCTTTTTTAGAACACGATTAAGATGTCACAGATACAAAAAATATTTTTTTATGAATATATATCATTTAAAGCAACATAGCAGCTAAAACCGTTGCTGGTCAAAACTAAAAAAAAATATTTTTTAAAAATTTTTTACTGTAGGACCCCGGCGGCTCAAAATTTTTTTTTGCGAAAAATTTTTTAGCGCTGAAAGACTTATCCCACCAAAATCAAATTTTTTGTTGTGAATAAGCAAACCAAGTAATATAATAAATAATAACAAAAAAATTAAAAATCAAAAAAAAAATTTTTTGGTTTGTATGGAAAAATGATTTTTTAGGCCCCGCTCTTTAAGGGCCCGTCGCGTAGGGAAGGCGTGGTCCTAGGGGCGTAAAATTTTTCCTGAGTTATTTTTAAGTCAAAAGGAAAAAAATGAGCGGGTACCGTCTCAAGATTTCCAACATTTCCAAAATAAGGGACACTCTAATGGTCACCAAAAATGCAAACGATAGTAACTAAAAAATTAAAATCATAACTAAAGGGTTTCATTAAAATATATGAGAACACCAAAATTAATAAAAAAAATATTTTTAATTTTAAATTATACGTATGTACACCGTTTGCAATTCTGGTGAATATGTACATAATAATCTATTACATATAGTTTAAAATGAAAAAAATAAATACAAAATATGAAAAAGAATGTAAAACAAATTGAAAACGACATCATATATGATCCCATATATGATTCAATATATTATCCAATATATGATTCAATATATGATCTAATATATGATCACATATATTAGATCATATATGATCGTGTCTTATATAAGCGCCAATTTTGGAATATGGTCATATATGAGACCATATTTGATACTATATATGCTACTGTATATTAGAGCGACTCAAAAAAAAAAGTGATTTAGTTACCCCTCAGAAAATAAAGCTTGATATGTTTTATGATGATTCCCAAAATATTTTGGTTCTAGCGTTGACCATCCGTGAGCTGGACCATTTTTAAAAAAGGTCCTTTTTTCAGTTTTTCGAATTTTTTTGTACTTTGCTCCAAGACGACATAAATAAAATTTGGTGTCATCGAAAAGAGTTTTTGACGCAGCATCCAATGGTATATAAAACTTGACCACTTGCGACCTGCAAATTGCGATATTTAACTAAATACATATTTTCGTTTCGGGTTTTCATACAAATTCTACGTATTTGGAAATAACGTTCTGCTTTTCAAATTGAATCAGTTTTAAAATAATGTTTATATATTTTTTTTTTGTAATTATTCACATTAAACGCGAAAATCGCGATATATTTTATATTTTTTCAAATATAGGCAATATGGGTATCAAAATTTTTCATTTTTCAATTATAATAACCTGGTGATAAGTAAAATATCTGTTTTCAAATCTAGGATGCTGTGAGAAAAATTTAAGTTTTTAAATATTATTTTTTAACAATGTTCTGCTTTTCAAATTGAATCTGTTTAAAAATAATGTTTATTTATTTTTTATTATTCACATAAATCGCGAAAATCGCGATATGTTTTCTCTTTTTTTAATATAGGCAATATGGGTATCAACTTTTCTCGTTTTTAAATTATAATAATCTGGTGATAAGCAAAAGATCAAATCTAGGATGCTGTGAGATATATTTATGTATTCAAATTTTATTTTTTTAGTTACTAACAGAACACCAGATTATTAGAATTGAAAAATGAAAAAAAATTATACCCATATTGCCTATATTAAAAAACATATGTAAAATAAATCACGATTTTCGCGTTTTATGTGAATAATAAAAAAAAATAATATATTGACATTATTTTAAAACAGATTCAATTTGAAAAGCAGAACATTGTTAAAAAATTAATATTTAAGAACTTAAATTTATCTCACAGCATCCTCGATTTGAAAACAGATCTTTTACTTATCACCAGGTTATTATAAATGAAAAATGAAAAATTTTGATACCCATATTGCCTATATTTGAAAAAAGGTTAATAAATCGCGATTTTCGCGTTTTATGTGAATAATTACAAAAAAAAATAAATTAACATTATTTTAAAACAGATTCAATTTAAAAAGCAGAACATTATTTCCAAATACGTAGAATTTGTATCAAATCCCGAAACGAAAATATGTATTTAGTTAAATATCGCAATTTGCAGGTCGCAAGTGGTCAAGTTTTATATACCATTGGATGCTGCGTCAAAAACTCTTTTCGATGACACCAAATTTTATTTTTGTCGTCTTGGAGCAAAGTACAAAAAAATTCGAAAAACTGAAAAAAGGACCTTTTTTTAAAAATGGTCCAGCTCACGGATGGTCAACGCTAGAACCAAAATATTTTGGGAATCATTATAAAACATATCAAGCTTTATTTTCAGAGGGGTAACTAAATCACATTTTTCTCTTCCATACAAGTTGAGTCGCTCTACTGTATATGGTCTCATATATGATATCATATATGATAATATACAACATTTTTAGCCGGGGAGATGATAATTAATACTTGCTCTAGGGCCTTTAGTCAAGAAATAAATTGCAATTTAAGTTTTTTCGCAAAAATTTACACCTAACTGGATTTTTTGATATTCAAAGCGAATGATAACCAATTTTTGGTATTTTTTACTCTATCACCTCTAGTTAAAAAAAGAAGAATTTAATTCCGTCCAAAATAAAAAATCTATAATCCTAAACTTTGGTAAGAGTGTGTCTTATGTTCCAAGGGAGGTTATGTTTGTAAATGAACTAAATGGGACCAGGGTGAAAAAAGTTCCCCTTTGAAGAACTAAGCCAACCTCTGAAATACCTTGTTTTTCTTCAAGAAGTTCAAAGTCCTGCATTTGAACCCAGGGGAGTGGAAAATGTTTTTTTTAGTCCGCAACCTTTTGTTTGCGTGGATTAAAAAAATTGTTATATGATGATAAACTTTTATTTCTTTGTGAAAAATCATAATACTGAATTTTTAAACATGTAATGACCAATGACCACAGAAGACCACTCCCGGGGGGCCCCCCAAAAAAAAAACACGTCCCTGCAATTTTTTTTTTATTTTTTTTTCATGGAGGGGAGGGTTTAAAATAGTGCCCCCCATTTCCCGGTTCTCGGTATTCCCGGGATTACCGGTATTCCCAGTTCTGGAACCGGTTTCCCGGTTCTATATATATTCCCGGGAATACCGGTATTCCCGGTTCTGATCCTGGTACCGGTTCTCAAAAACCAAAAAAATGCTATACCATAAAATATTTAAATTACACTATTTAATCAGTATTTCAGTAATATTAAGTTGTGTTTGTAAAATTATTTAAAAATCATGTAACTATTTTTTCTTAAATTTAAAAAATTAAATGGAAACGGTGTTTTTCACATGTTTTGTATTTTTTTGGTAAAAGAAACGAAAAAATTTTAATTATGGAAAATTTTACAAAATTTACATACCGGTAATCCCGGCAATACCGTCAGAACCGGAACCGGGAATACCGGTATTCCCGGTAATACCGGGAATGAATTAAGAACCGGGAAACCGGTACCATTTCCCGGTAATACCGAGAACCGGGAATACCGGTATTCCCGGTACTACGGTACTGACCGTAGGCACTAGTTTAAAAGAATCCATAAAAATGGATTTTTCCTTAATTTTTACAATTTTTTCCTTTAAAACCAATAATTAAAGTTTTTTAAAAAAATTAAAGTAAAAAAAATATATTTTTTTTAATTATAACGATGATCACCAAATTTTGCTATTTTCGGTCCACTCAAGCATCAAATTGCTTTACATACGTAATGAATTGCGTTTAAAATTACTGAAAAATGATTTAACACATTTTTTGCTGTAAACTTACATTTTCTAGATTCTGAAATATTTTTTATCTGAAATCTACACTAAAAAAAATCTTGTAAAAACCCTTGACAAGAAAAGTTTGTAACTTTTTTTTGGCTACATCCAACTTGACGAGAATAACTTTGTAGTAATTTTCCAAGATTTTTACCAATTATTTTTTAATTTTACAAGCTTTTTACCAATAAAATTGTAAATTTACTATTTTTTTGAGGCGATTTTCGAAACTTTTTTGCTACCTCCTATTTTACGAGAATTCTTAGTACAAATTACGAGCATTTTAGTAAATTTACAAGCTTTTTAAGAATAAAATTGTAAATTTACAACTTTTTTGACGCAATAAAACTTACAGGGAATACTCGTAAATTTACTAATACTCGTAAATTTACTAAATTTACTTGAAAACTTGTAAAATTACAAAAAAAAATTGTAAAATTACAAAAAAAAATTAATTTCGATCGAAAATGTTTTGTTAAAAACAAGGAAAACTGTCAAATATTATTAAAATGAGATAACGAAACTTTTTTTTGTAATTTGACAAGGTTTTTTTTTTGTGCATAACTTTTCTACACTCAAAAAAATAACCTTATAAATTACCAAAAAGTCTCGCAATTTTACGAGGCTATTTTCGTAAAATAGGAGGTAGGTAACATTCTTGTAAAATTACCAGAATTTCCTCGTAATTTTCAATGCGCCAAAAATTGGTAAAATAAACAATTTTATTGGTAAAAATATTGTTTAAAAACTGCAAAAACTAAAAAGAAATGGTAAATTTACAAACAATAATGGTAAATTTACAAAAAAAAAATTAATTAAAAAAAGTTGTAGATTAAAAAAAAATGTTAGTTTACCAAAAAAATTTTTAAAATTTACCAATTTTTGGTCGTAAAAATTTTTTAACCCACAAAAGTTTTTAAAAAAAATTGTTAATTGACAAGAAAAGTGGTAGATATATAAAAAAGAATAATTTTCAAAAAAAATTTAGGACTTGGAAAACTTTCCAAAATTTTGTCAACGTTTTTTTAAAATCTTTTTTATAAAACAAATTTTGTCCAAGACTTTTTTTTAAATAATTTAATAATTATTTATTCCAAAACGCAAAAAACGATTTAGAAAATTTACAAAAAAAAAAACTTTTGTTTTGTTAAACAACATAAATCCTCGTAATAAAATCATTTTTGTAAAATAACAATTTTTTTAACATGATAATGTTTTTAGGCTGGTGTCTAATTTAAAAAAAATGCAGGACGCCACCTCAGTTGGCTATATAAGCTAACAACTAACGAAAAAGAAAACAAGAATTACTATTTTCATTTTCTTAAAACCAAAAATTTTAACAACTTGGGTTTGTAACTTGGATAGTAATTCACCTCGTGGTGAATAAAACTGTTTTTCACCTGCTGGTGAATAAAAAGTAACATAAAATTTTTTCAACAAAAAAAAAATTTTTTCACTAAATTTTTTTTTTCATAAAATTTAATTTTTTTTTTATTTTATTTTACAAATTTTTTTTTTATCAAATTTTTTTTCTTCAATTTTTTTTTTATCAATTTTTTTTCCATCAAATTTTTTTTAATTTTTTTTCATAAAATTTAATTTTTTCATAATTTTTTTTTTATAAAATTTTTTTTTTATCAAATTTTTTTTTTTATCAATTTTTTTTTCATAATTTTTTTTTTCATAATTTTTTTTTTCATCATTTTTTTTTTTTTTTTTCATCAAAATTTTTTTTTATAAATTTTTTGTATCATATTTTTTCATTAATTTTTTTTTACATCAAAAAATTTTTCTTTTCATCAAAATAGTTCATCAAAAACTTTTTTTTCCTCAAAATTTTTTTTCACCAAAAAATAATTTTGTTTTTTTTTTGAAAAAAAAAAATATTTTTTTTTTACCAAAACTACTTTTTCACCAAATCTAAACTTTTTGCATAAAAATTTTCCATTTGTTTATCAAATGTACATAAAACATGAGAAAGTGGTATATTCTTTGGTGCCGAATTTTTTCTACTCTCCAAAATGTAAAATCACTTTTCTGCACTTATTTTTGTACTCACGAAATGTACAGCTCTTTTGGTATTTTAATGGGGTCCTCGACTGATATTTCAATTCGTTTTGCATGGAACAGCAAAGTAATATAACATTGCTTTTGCAAGTACACCCAAATCTTCCGCAAAACATTATCATGATTTAATGTTTTGGGCAAGAGTACAAAATTCGCAGGCATTTTTTTTTGTAAATCAACTAGAATCCTCGTAATAAAAAAATTGTTGTAAAATTACAGTTTTTTTTTTTTGTAAAATAACCTTTTAGAATGGTAGAATACAATTACGAATATAAATTTGTGAAATTACCAATAAATCTGTAGTTCTCGTTTGAGCAAAGTACAAGAAGTTTTGTTAAAAAACAAGGAAAACTATTAAATATTTATAGAGCGGGATTACAAGGCATTTTATCACGCGTTTTTGAGGGTGCTGTGGCTCATTGGTTAGCGCGTTGGACTACTAGCCAGTTAGCCTGAGTTCGATTCTCAGCTCAGGCAGAACAACATTTTTTCAGATAGTTATTAGTTTCTATTTATAACTAATATCTATCACAGCACCCTCCTTCGTTGATAAATAGCACTAAAAAAACGTCAACGAAGTAAAATAATAAAATAATGGCTATTAAACACAGCTTCAAAATAATTCAATAACAGATGGCGATGCAACAACTGTTCTTAAAATACCAACACGCGCAATTACAGTGTTGCCATACTGAAGCCCTTCTATCTTTCCAATCTTTCATCTCTCTTCTATCCCCTTTCCGAAAGAAGCATCACAGTTACAGTAGTAATTAATAGGCAGCATTGCCTGAGTGTTGCTTCTTTAAAAAAAAAAAAAAATAAAAATCTGCCTCAGAGTCTTAGATTTTTTTCAGAAAAAATGTTTTTCTCAGAACCTGCGACTTCTTTAAAGAAATAATGTGTATGATAAAATTAATTTTCCAACTTTATTCAATAACCAAAAGTTAAAACAA